>VZTD01004420.1:0-52416 GCA_013397725.1 Rhagologus leucostigma
CCGGTGTCCCCCGGTGTCCCCGCGGTGCCGCCCCGGGGCGGCCGCCCCGCCGCGCCCGGCGCTGTCCGTGGTGCTGATGGCCCCGACGGGGCGGGAGGAGGGCCCGGGACGCGCCGGGGGCGGCCGCACGATCCGCATCCCACATGACACCGAAAGGAGCTGGGCAGCGGCCACCCCTGCCAAACGTCATCTTTTCCTCCGGTGAAGAAGAGGGGTAGAGTACCCCGTCCCTCCCCTCAAGCGGCTTCCCAAGCAGCCGGGCAGAGGCAGCTGCAGACCTGGAGGTACCCTGTGGTTCCCAGCATGACCGGGACCTTCCCAGAGGTGGCTTCACTCGGGATAACCAGCAGAGCAAGGAAGAGACCAGCGGCTCTGGGATTATGCTTTGGAGCAGGTATGTGGATGGATAGGGGCTGTGCTGAGCACTGCTGTAGCTAAAGGGGTAATTCTCCCTGTGGAGGCAAAACCCATGATCTTTTCCAGTAATTTATCTTACGTATATTTACTTATATGCATCTAAATCACTTGGGGTTTGGCCAGGAGGACTCATTCCTCAGGAGAAAATGTTCTGTGGGGCTTGAATTTTAAGCTTATTCTGCTGAAAGCAGGGGCGTGTGTAGAATTACTGCAGAATAACTCCCTATATTTTCTACATACAAATCTACATTCTCTCTATCTATATTTGTTATCCTTCAATTATGCTACATATTTCTTTGAAACAATCCCCTGACCTCATTGTTGAGTGAAAACAGAAAATTACTTTACGGCAATGGAGCAGACCAATCTGCTCATCTGCTTTTTTCTGTCTCTAAATACATTCAAACAGCTTCTTCCTTCCTCATGTTATTGCTCTAGAACAGCTGCTTTTGTATTTTTCAGTCATTAATTTGAAATCATCCTTTCTGAAAGCGCTGTCTCCCTTTTTCCGTGTGGGCGCCTGGGTTCAGGGAAACCCCACAGGCAGAGCAATCCTCGCTTATCCGTAACCAGCACAGGCAAGAGGGCTGTTCTGGTTTAGCTAATTCAGGCACAAACTCTCTAAGAATGCACTGCAATATTTCCCATTTATCCAGCTGGCTTGCAGCATGTCAAACGGTATGTTGGCTCCACGGAGTAATGGGGAAGTAAAGCTGCCTTCTGCTTTCAAAAGGCCATTTGTGTGTATGAGGCAGGATTCATAGCCAGTTCTTCCTGGCAAAGGTTTGCAGAAGTGGTTCTTGAAGGTTTGTTATTAAAGTCACTCTTAACCACTTAAACAAGTGGCTTGGTTTGCAGAAAAACTGGTTGCTAACCCAGAGGCATCCTTAAAAGCTTATTTGGGTGTCTAAATACGGAGTTTTTTGAAATAAATATGGAGTTTTATGAGTAAGCTTGATTTCTGATTTATTTTAAGCATCCTGGTCTCAGATGAGTCAGTAAGGGGAGGAATCTCTACACCTTAGACACATTTGGGGAGCTCTGCTCCTTGTCTCAAAGTAAGAGCTTGCAGACTCTCACTTCCCTGCAGCTCTCCTGTGAGGCCTCTCTTTGCAGAGCTGTGCGATTCCCACATCTGGGTCACACCATATGATTTCCATCTGCATTTTCCTTTGCAGCCCCACCAGGCATCCTCTCTCAGGTGTTCAACAGAGAGCAACTTCAGTCAGACAGCTCAGAACAAACCCATAACACCCTCAGGTGGACTCTGCTCACCCTCCCCACCACACAGTTCTCCCAGCACCAAAACACGACGCAGTGCTTGTGTGTTTGGGATTTCTTCATTCCAGCAGCTTCCATCTTTCCCTAGACTTCCCCCCTGGCAGGCAGCCAACACAGTTCTTGCAACTGGCACCCTGTCCACGAAGGCACTTCCAGTTCAGGAGCTATCAGCAGGCTGACACTTTGCCTCAGTGGCTTCCCCTAGGTTGCTTTTATCCTCCCCAAGCCTCGCTCAGCAGAGAGACTGCCTTCCCTCAATCATCAGGCATTTCCAACTCAGCTTTGGGCTGTGCATGGCCCTCAGCCCTCCCAGCTTCTCCAGCAAAGCTGGTAGAGGAAGACTGAAATGCTCTCACTAATGGCTGCATCCTCTGGCAGAGGCCCGTGGGAGTGTTGTTCTGCTGCTCGTGCAGGCCTGCTCCTCTTATTCCTATCAGATAAGTCCTCCTGGAAGTGATTGTAAGCCACCATTGCCACTCTACTCTCTGTCACCGTGTCTGGCCCAGGGGACCTGTGCCATGTAAGCCATGGTTCCATGTTACCAAGAAGGGTCAAGAGCCATGTGACAGGAACTCTCACACTCCAGCACCAATGTTCGCACCAGTGCAAAGATCCTGTTGCCATATTAACTTCTTGTGTGATGAGAAGGCAGTTTCCACAAGATTTCCTGTCAAGAATTTCTTTCTGTATAACCAACATTTCCTTTTCACACAAAACCAACAATAAAAAAAACCTCCCCAGGTTCTCCTAGGGAGAGAACTTGTGCTCTCTGCTGGTGAGAGGGCGAGCTAAGCTGTCAAAGTCCTCCTGTAGCTGCTGGTGCATTTTCCCTGTGGGGGAGAGGACACTCAGTGGGAAGAGGGTGAGAATTTCCAAGAGATGGGCAGAGAAATCAGCCAGGCGTGAGATTCACCACCACTTATCTGTCACCACCCACCATGGCAAAGCAGCCCTCATAAGCACTGTGTTCCTCACATCAAGCAGAAGAATGTGCTGTGCTGTGGGCATGGCCTGGTGTTGCCAAAAATTAATGCAAGCGCGTGGGAGAGAGCATCTATATTTTTACCTCTGAATCAGGAAAGGGTACAGCCTAGCTATGCCCAAGGACAGACTCAATCCCCATTAGGGAGGGCAAACAGCCTCCAAAGTTGTATTTCAAGCTTCTCTACACTCTTCTTGGACAATTACAGTAGATGGAAGCTGTTGTGACAGCATTACAAATTAGGTCAGTCCTTCTGCTTGCTCCCACTTTTTCATGCCCTCACAGTCACACTGGGCACAGATCTGGGTTCTGCCATCATTTTTAGAACAGGGCTAATCTGGAGTTTTTCATACTGATCCCAGCAGGAGGAGGATAAAATAAAACCCTGAAACACCTAAACCTGCGGGGCTGTCCTTTGGGGGCAAGAGTTACGTCTCTAACAAGAGACTTGCAACCGCTGTGTACCTGTTTGTGAACAGTGCGGTGCCTCTGAGGAGGTGAAGGTGTCTCTCTGGGTAACACTGAGCACAAATCTGGCTCGTATTTTACCCGTCTGTTCCTGGACCAGAGCACGATGTTGGGTGTGAGTGGAATCTGCAGTTACAGTGAGGGCTCCTTCTCAGTGCCAACAGAGAATAAACATCTTAAGGTTTAGGTGCATGAATAAGGACTGGGTTTTGGCAACTTACCCAGGTTAACAGACCTACAGTGACTTCCTGCAGGTCAGTCTTAACCCACAGTAAATACATGACAAAATACATCGCCTCCAGATGCAGGGAAAAGCCATTGCTCCCAGAACATTTAAAACCACAATGAACTTCAGGAGACGGCAACATCTGCTGAGGAGACTCAGCCCAAATGCAGTGACTTTGTGACTTGTGTACGGGTTTGAATCCTGCTTGTTCATCAAAATCATACCTCGAGGATTTGCCCTGAACCCACTACTCCAGGTCAGAGTAGTTACTCCAGGTGTGAGCTGACAGACCCAGAAGCAATAGATGGACCCTGCTCTTGTTCCAGTAAGCTACCGCATGTCTCACTCCCTACTAAGCTCAGTTAAGAGGATGAAGCTGAAAAAGGATTCTTCCTCAAGCAGCCAGTACAAGAAATAAAAATTGATTCCAATCCTAGCAGTTGTTGCAGTATTATATCCTTGTCCTCAGTTTTAATACCTTGTTAAAACAGTCAGAAAAGAACTTGAAGAGTCAAAGAATGTCGATGGCAAAGAGGCTGCCTGAGTGCCCTGAATTTCCTCCAGCACACAGCAGAAAAAGCTGGTTTAGATTCGTGTTCATGCAGTGGCAGAGTATAACATATATTCTTTAGATGTGCTGGGAATTAGAACATTTCCTTTTTTTTTTATTCCATCCGTATTTCCTGCTCCCATGACCTCACCCCTCAGTACAGGCTAGGCCCTCAGATCCTGATGTAAGATGCAAAAACACAGATCAGCTCACACAATCAGTTCAGCTCAGAAGCTTTGACCATCAGTTGAGCTGTGTCCACACCAGCACTGAGAGCTCCATCCATGAGCCAATCCATGCTTACAGCCATGTCATCCTTGGTTATCCACGCTGCAGGACAGGGATCTCCACCAGCTGGGTGAAGCTAGAGAGCAGGCAGCAGCGTGTGAGATGTGGGTACAGATCTCAAAGCTTCACTGTACTCAAAACCTGTTATTCTCCTGATGAAACAGGGGCAGATGTTTCCTATCCCCACACACTGGAATGCAGAGAGTGAGGAGGAGCACACTTCACCTCAGATTTTCAGGCTTTGCTCAGAAGAGCTGCCCAGAGAATAGAAACGCCTTGGTAAGGGGAGCAGGGCAAAGAGCTGAGCATTTTTACGAGCACTAGAGCAGAGAAAAGAACTGGCAGGAAAACTGTGTGCTTACAAAAGCATGTGCATCCGCATTCCTCCACTGGAAGCAGGAGGGCTAAATGGCCTCAATATGCACAACAGTCATCTCTGCAGAGCAAGGGACACAGAGAGGCTAAAGGACTGTGCTCTTCTACAAAGGGATTTCTGCACTGGCACCGTGCACACACAGGGCAGTTCATTTGAATTTAGGCAGGGTAGATGTCACCTTCTAGCATCCCACAGCCAGACAAAAGCCCCCCTCCCCCATTCTGATTCAGTTTACTCACACTCCTAATGTTGGTTAAATTCAGTTAGATGAAGCATTTCTCTTCCAGTCCAGCAGCTTTTCCCAAGATACTCTCCAGAGAGGGAAGTTTATGGAGTAAATGACCAGCTTAATGTTTTTGAAATAATTTGCTGGACCGATGCTTGCCTGGTGTTTTTCAGCTATGATGCAAAGAGGTAAAATATGTTGAATAAAAAGCCCCTCTGCTAGTGCTTAGGTCAAGTAATGTACAATGATCTGCTTATTTAGCTGTATTTTTAATGCTGAAAAACACTAGCTGGGAAAAAAAAATGCTTTTTCTTTTGATTAAACATTTTTAAAAACCACATTTACTGCATTCCTTTGTGAATCTTATTAGATTTTGCTCCTCCAAATCGCAATGGACACTGAATTTTTAGACAGGACAGTAAATATGCATACACACAGTGACTATGCCATATGGGCTTTGTGCAACAGCCAAGTATATTTCACAAAGTTTTTGTGTCTCAAATAGTTAATCTCAAAGTAACAGATCTATTTCGGAGAGCTATCAGCTCAAAATGGCGTGATTTGGTTTCCAAACTGCAAATTAAGGTCAATAAAATGGAACTGTGGCACCAGGATATCCCTCTTCAATGGTTATGAGTCATCTCACACGCTCTTTCTTTTCCGAAGTTAATGTACAAAAAAGTAGGTTTTTAAACAGAAATACAGAAAGGCCTCATACCAGTTTTGAAAGGATTCCCACTCTAAAATGCTTGAAAGACAAAGTGAGATTTTTACCACTGCTGCATCCATGCAGACTCATAATTACTGGAAAGCAGCCATTCAGGCCAGTATTATATTGGTTTAAAGGGAAAATTAATACAAGAATTTTTGTTAACTAAAAATGTAATTAGGCCTCACCTACTTGCTATACGTAATTTTTACTTGTTGTGCTTCTAAATTTTTGCTTATTGACCTTCAGGGCAGAGGGAGTTGACAGAACTCATCACTGGTCTTTATGGATCTGATATTTTCAAATTGAATGGTTCACTAACATTTAAACCATATTTCAGCAAACAATGCAGCGAACATGGACATGGGAATTGGAGATAAATATTGTAGCAAGTCACAGAATCTCCAGTTATTTGCATCCCAGACCCATACAGAGTCGTGCCTATGCTGAGCTTTCTATGGTCATGTTTCCTTTCGGAGCATTACTCATAATGCAGAAGTTCAAGTCTCCACTATAAAAAAAACTCATAAAAACAAGACTTGCTCACTGAAGAAAAATACCTGCTGGGCCATAAACACTCAGGTTCTTAGTACTAAATCAGGGTGTGATCCTGATCTCAGTGCCACATAAGGAAAATAGGCTTAAATAGAGATCATTTAAAATAAAAGAAATCCGTTTCTGGTCCATTTGAAGACAAAATTATCTATGACTAGGAAAGCGGGAATCTCAGAGCACATTGGTTAATCAGATGGCATTTTACTTTTTAGAAAAGTAAAACAAGTAATCGCTGTACAACCAGTGAAACCCTATGCTCAAGTCAGTTAAACTCCCTATAACTACGCCTATCTTTTCACCTGTGCCTCGTGGGCAGTGTGCTGGATGACCTGGAATTTTTCCAAGGAAGAATCAATAAATACAGCACTACTTGCCCCTCTGTTCGGTGCCTCTCCTGTTCCACTCACAGCGAGGAAACCAGCACCACGCAAGAACCATCCCTGCCAAACATGGGCGGCTTTTCCCGCTCTCGTGTTGCTTCCTCTGCCCGCAAAGCTCCAGCACAAGGCAGCTGGATACATCTCCTGGCATTCTCCTTCCTCTGGGCACCCACTGGTTGCTCTCCATGGGGGTCACAGGCTGTTCTCTGCCTGGGGCTGCTCAGTTCCTGTCTTCTCCAAGGCGTGTTGGCAGGTAACCCAAGTTCTCCCGAGAACAGTGGTTGGGCTGACTCTTATGCAAGATGCATCAGAAAAAAAAAACCAAAAAGTACTCTCTGAGCACTACAACCCTGTAACTATTTTGGGGTTTACCCACCTGCAAAACTAAATGTGTCAGGTCTAAACAGACAGGGAGAGCAGATTTGGCTCACGAGGAGAAATATCATGAGAACAGTGTTAGCAAGTCTGCTTATTCTAGCAGCTCAGAAAGGCCATTTCACTCTTGTACCAGACTTCCACTTCTCTTCAGTACCGGTCAAGACATTTTATCTGATGAAGCTGAATTTGTACAGCTGAATTTCTATGAAGCTGAATTTGTACAGCTGGCTATTTTTAAATGGCACATACTTCTGCACGGCAAAAAGGGAAATTAAGGAAGAAAATTATCCCATAATGTTCAATTCTATCTAGTTAATAGGCTCCATATGTATTATTTTATTACAGATAATTCTAACAGGTAATTCAGCAGGTTGCACTGGCAATGCATCCTGTCACTCCGCCGGACACAGCAGCCCAAACACCCTGCCAACAGCTGGCGACCGCAGGATTTCTCCAGGGGAGCAGATCCATCCAAAGGAGGGTGGGGAAAGACAAGCAGGAGCCCTTGGAGAAATCAGGAATCATCTGCCAGGCAAAGCCACTAAGAAAACGATGAGGGAAGGCAACCAAGGATGAGGGGGAAGGCAAGGCCAGGCTGGGCAGCACCCACAGCCCTCCAGCAGAAGCGGGGACAAGGGACAATGCTGCTGACGGTGCCCCTTCACGTGACACAAACAGTGTCACATTAAGTACAGGCCCTAAAAAGCTAGAGGAAAAAAATCTTCTATAACCACACCAAGCAATTAATACATCTTTTCTTCTTCCACATCTGACGATTTTTTTGCACTGCATTATTGAAGGGGACATGTGAAACAGCACAAGGGGCGAGATCTCAAATTCATCCAATGGCTCTGTGCTTTCAGGCTTTGCTCTGAGTAGGCAGACAAGGAGAAAATAATAGGTGGTAGATGCAGAGCTAGAGTAGGCACAGCAAAAAGGGTCAGCGAAGTATTGAAAAAAGCCTATGAGAAAGCAAACCTGGGAATTTGGATCACTTGGGAAGATGAGAAGGATGGTGGTGGCTTTTTGAGCTTGTTCATTTGTCTTCTAGGATGAACTTTTTGGTCTTCTGCTCGTTGACTGAATCCTGATTCACCTTGCACATTATCAAGCTCTGGAGTTCAGCATTCTCACAGTAGACCCATAGAAAAGACTTTGTGTTTCTAGTGAGTAAAAGGTTTTGCATGTCAAGATGATGACTGAAAGGACATCAGGCAGCAGCAGGGTGTTTGCATATGTATAGCCACTAAAATTAGCTGGTTTTGCATTTTATCCCTGCGACAGGCTAAGACCAACCCAACCATCTGGCTAAACTCAACACTGGAAACTGTCTATCAATATAGGCATTCTTGTCTCTTGCTCCTCAGAACAGGAGGTCACACCCATCACATTCTGTGGTGTGTCTGCCAGGAGGGTGCAGGAGAACAATTTCACACAGGTAACACCCTCAGGCAAACCGTAATTCGCAAGCAGTGACGCTTGACAGGTGATAGGTTTGGTGTTACCAGCCAGGGATGTTGTCACCCCACAGACAAGAACGATCACCCAAAGTGCGCACGCACTCACACACCCCTCGAAGTCCTCTCACTGAAGGGTTCCCAGAAATTCTGCTCGCTTCGTCCACAAGGGTCTAAGGATCACTCAAGATCGAAACAGTCACTCTTCCAGAGGTGTGGTGCTGGTGGTGAGGGTGCTCAATCCCAGGAAGTCTCCTTGTGCAGCACCCCAGTCCCAAGGGAAGGGCTTCCCACTGCGGACATCCTGCTCCGAGGAAAACCACACCAAAAAGGGAGCTATAACCTGGTCAGGTCAGGGCTTGGGGACATACATGGTAATGGTCCAGAAACTTCTCTGGACTGCGGCCTCTTATTACCTGGGGACCCTCTGTGCTGACCAAAGGGTCCTGTCCTTCTCATCCCCCCCATGAAGAGAGGGTTGGGGTCATGGTGCCCGTGCCGCAGATGTGGAGTGGGCCTGTGAGGAGCACCAGTGAAAGGGCATGAAAGGCTGGCAGCCACCACAAACCAGCCAGGGGATGGGGTGGGATCTTCCTGACACAGCGTGTCATACCACCACAAAGGACCAGCTACGGTGGATCCCAGAAGCTGTATTTCAGTGTTAGCTCAGAAATACAGAACTCACAGTATATATTTCTACTACTGAGAATATTCTTTTGTATGTTAAGATGGGCTTTGCATACACAGCTGTTCAAGAGAACCTTTTCTCTCCTCTCTGTCTGCAGCCTGAGCAAAAGACGTGGCCGAGTTTGCTTGCAGAGTGGATAACAGCAGTGGTCCCGTTCTTCTCCCTACATTGCTGCTCCTGCTACAGAACGTGAGCAGCCCTAAAGCCTCCACCCTTCTTGCTGGCTACGAAATGGCAGAACTCCCACCCCCAGGAGCCGGCTCCAGCAGGAACCACTCTCTGGCAGAGTACGGGCTGAGGCCGGGGGAAATTGCAGCTGCCAGCGTGGTTTGGGGAGCGCTGTGGCTGATTTCTGTCTTGGGAAACTTCCTCGTTTGCTTAGTGATCCACAGGAGCAGGAGGACGCAGTCCACCACCAACTATTTTGTGGTGTCCATGGCCTGTGCAGACCTCGTGAGCAGCGTGGGGAACGCGCCCTTCCTGCTGCTGCAGCTGAGCTCCGGGCAGTGGATGCTGGGCAGCGGGGTGTGCCGGCTGGTGAGGTACATCCAGTACCTCACGCCCGGGGTCCAGATCTACGTGCTCTTCTCCATAGGTGTGGATCGATTCTACACTATTGTCTACCCCCTGAGCTTCAAAGTGTCCAGGGGGAAAGCCAAAAAAATGATTTTAGCCTCTTGGCTCTGTGGTGCTCTGTTTGCATCACCGGCCTGTTTTCTCTACGGCTCCAACAGCGACCACCACTGCAACTTCTTCCTCCCCGATTCTTGGCAAGGAACTGCCTACAGTATCATCCACCTCCTGGTGGTGTTTTTGATCCCATCACTCCTCATTATCCTTTTTTACCAGAAAATCATTAAGTACATTTGGAGAATAGGCACAGATGGAATGACTGTCAGGAGAACAACAAATATTGTTCCAAGAACAAAAGTGAAAACCATCAAGATGTTCTTAATGTTAAACTCGATGTTTCTCCTGTCCTGGCTCCCTTTCTTCGTGGTACAGTTGTGGCACCCACAGGAAACAGACTACAGAAAGAGCTCCTTGCTTTTCCTGGCTGTCACTTGGATCTCTTTCAGTTCCTCAGCTTCTAAGCCAACCCTCTACTCCATCTATAATGCAAACTTCAGAAGAGGGATGAAAGAAACTTTCTGCATGTCTGCCATGAAATGCTACAGAAGCAATGCATACACCATCACCACCAGTTCCAGGATAGCAAAAAAAAATCATGTTGGTATTGCAGATATTCCAGCTACAGCCAAAAGTGTCACCAAAGACTCCACCTATGATGCTTTTAACAGAGAAGCCAAGGAAAGAAAGCTTGCCTGGCCTATTCCGTCCAATCCCCCAAATACATTTGTCTAGTGGGTTTCACTGTTTTGAAAAGTTACTCTGTACCCCCAGCAGGAGTTTTCTCTCCCTTTTGAACGAATGTATAGTTATGTATTTTTAACACAGCTTTTAGGGGGAAAAAAAAAAAGAGATGTTTTATTTTATTAAATGCCTTGGGTTTGATGCATTCGTTTTATTTCATTTCTATACCCTGCTACTACATTCTGCTTTGGGGAACTCCTCTCCCAGAATCACAAGCAACGCTTATCTGCAAAACAAGAGTCCTTACTCTCTCTATCTGTAGGCAGGAAAGGGAAAGAAAGAAACACTGCTTGTTTTAATCCCTGTGCAGGATGGGCCACAGCACATAAACGCCTAAATCCACCCAGAACCATCTAGGCTTCCTTCCATTATGTCCCCGCAAATACGGTTGCACTGGGGTTGTCCCTCCTGTTGAGACCCCACAGGTAAGATGTCTTTATGGGGGCCCTGTTGGCTTCAGCCTGAGTCCACGGGCCTCATCAGTGACAAAACTCCCACTGCCCCAGCAGGGTCAGCATTGGACCAGCACTGGATGCTTCTGCATCTTTGTCCTTGCACGTCTCCAGAGGTCTCGTGGCCTGAACTGCCCAGGAAAAGCCCCCTCCTTGGTCTCACCCTCCCCAGCCCCTCAAGCTGCTTCTACCCCCAGCCTGGTGCACCCACGCAGGGGTGGGCACAGCCAGGGAGAAGAGCTGCTGAGCAAAAGGGGCCACGCCCGTGCCAGGCACCCAGGGCCTCCTCACGTCTGAAACTGGCCGTGTCCCCTGGCCTGCGCCCCTTCTGCCGAAGCACGGCTGTGGCACGCAGCAAAGAGCGGCTTTTCCCACACAGGAGCAGGAACACGAGCTCTGTAGTCCCATGCTTGCCCAGCAGCATCTTCCACTGTTGGGGCATGTTTGAAGAGGGCCCTAACAGGTGTCCCAGAGAACACGACCTGCCTGGGAGATGTGGCTGCAGGTGGAGCCGACTCCTGCTGCTCTTTCTCTGCCAGCACAGTGAGAAAACAACCCAGTGGGAATGGCTGGGTCTTCAGTCCTGCTGGGAAGGGCAATGACAGTGGAGATCAGTGGGGAGAGGCAGGAGCACACCCCTGCCCCCCACAACAGTGACGAGCTCATGGGAAACAGGCACTGTGCATGTCCACTGTGTCTGTGCATGCCCACTGTGTCTGTGGGCCTCTACGTCTTGGGTCCTGCCGCTGGAAAGACGTGCTCTGGAGGCAAACTGGGCTTCCTCCCCAGGGCAAGTACGTCCACTTGCATCACAAGGAGGAGGTAACAAAATAGTTAGGTCTCAGAAGCTCTATTTCAGTGCTAGCTCAGAAATACAGAGGTCCCTTGAGCATGCAGGCAGGAAAAACATCATCCAAGAGGCAGATGGATTATTGATTGTGTTCGTGCTCGGGGAGTGGTGTAGTCAGCAATGAGAGAATGTGTGCTGGACTCTCACCACGTGTGATGACCATCTTGTGCTGCTTGGAAACCCCAAGGTTCCCCAAGCTCAGCTATGAACCATCTGATAGAGAGCTGGTTGGCAGCCCACAGACCCATCCTGTCCTTTCCACCCCACTCCAACTCCTTTTCTTGCCTCGTGCTCACCAATTTGCTGACGTTCTCTCCCTGGCCTCTGAGCCATGAAGGCTGTGTGTCAGTGCTCAGGCAGGGCAATGCCTGTAGAGGGGCTGGAAAGCAGGAGGAAGGACTGCAAGGGTCTGGCAGGTAAAGAATGGGAACTAATGAAAGGAAGAGGAGGAAGAAGGGACTGTGAGCCAAGCCATTCTCATTTAAAATGGACTTTCTGAATGAAAATTTCTTCACCCAAAATCATCTATACTTCCTGAAACAGAGAGCATTTTTTTACTTTTTTTCTTTCCCCTAGTTATCAATCTCATTAATAAGAATTAGACTGAGTCTATGTGTGGAATATCGAGTTATTTTCTCAATTCCCACAGCATTGCCCTGAAGTACAGTAGCAAACCCTCAGAAAACACAGGTAACTATTCATCCTCTAAATTAGGGCAGCGCTAGCATCCTGTTGGTGAGTTCTCCTCACTGTGCTGGACAAATATGGTTCTGTGGCCCATGGAAGGTCCAGCCCAGGCTGCTGCACCCCTTGCCTGCAAAGATTTCCTTTTTTTAATTCTTACAGAATTGACAGGAGAGTTCTGTAGGGTTCAGAGTGGAGGTCTGTCCCTCCCAGTAGCCCATTGTTTACTGTACCCTTGGTTACTTGAGGACAGGGCAGAGAAAGCAGAGAAGATAAAGGGCTCCCGACACATCCTCCCAGCCTCCAGCTGTCACTGGTAGGAGTGAACACCTTTCACGGGGTAGCTGCCAAACAGTGGTGCCATTCCGTACACCCAGAGCAGGTCCAGAATGACCGAGTCACAAAGCCTGAAAGACAGGACACACAGCCCCACTCTGCTTGCTCAGACCCGATCTGAGCAGATTTCAGGAGCATTTTGCCTGAGAACCAAGGATTTGACCTCTTTTCACTTGAGGATCTCAAGTACTTTCTTCCTATTCTTTTCTTCTCAACTAGCTCTGACAAAGTCAGTACATGGTGAACAGTTGGTCCCCATCCACTCCCTCTGGGCCGGTCTTGGGTTTGTAAACTTCTGTCACGTATTCTTTACCCAGCTTTTTCATTTCTTGCACAGAACTGGCTCCAGACCAGCCTCTCCTCGGAGCAGCTAGAGCATGGCCAAACATCCTTGAGTCCAGGCTATCAGAGGCATTTCACACTCAAGGCATCCTAAAAGCGTTGTGGACACTTTGATCCCAGGTGTTAAAGCAGGCAATGGAAGACAGTGTGCAGGTGTCAGCTATCCCTCCTCACACTTCTGTTTCAAAATCTCCAGCTGCTTGCTGTCTGTTGGCAAGAGACATCCCTAGTCAAAACCCCCTCAGAAAAGGATTATCTTTTTTCTTCTGCTTTCAGAGCAAATGTGGCACACTTGGGTTCCTGTTCGTGCCTGGAGCCTGGAAGTGCTGCAGCACTGAAAGTTAACAGAACAGGAGCAGCAGGTACCACGGGGTGTAATGAACAGGGCTGAGTGTCTCCCTTTGCCATCAGCAGGAAGCAGAAGCACACGAGTGTGGGAGCCCCAAGCTGACATCCTCTGAAGAGAATCTCTGCTGGCAATGTGGGAGTGGGGAATCCCTTTTGCTGAGAAATAATCCTACATGTCTGGTAAAAAACTTCCTTCTTCCTCCTCCTCTGTGACACAAAGTAGGGTTGGAAGAACCCTCACTGACCACAGGAACACTTCCAGTATGTATTTCACAAATTCAGAAATTCCCATTAAATAAGGATCTGATACTTCTCATTAAAGCCGCTGGCAAAAAATTCCCATGAGTTAGGAGATGAGAGGATCTTGAAAGTGGGCCAAGACCAGTATTTTCCGTGTGGTTCGTATTCTGGGCTGGTTGTTTCTCCCTGAAACATTACCATATGCTTAGGTTTTTTTTGCTGTTCAATTGCCTCTGACACAGTAAAATCAGATCTAGGATAAGCAGGCCAGGTCAATTTTGCAACATTAACTTTGACTTTGGGTTGGAGATTGAAATAAAACAATTTTTCTTTTGGTTAGTAGTTTTATTAAAGAGAAGGAACAGAATAGAATGAGCCCTGAGGTCACAGAGGACTACAGGGTCACAGTTACCCACCTCCTGCTAGGTCTGAGTCCAGAGGCACCAAGAACACTTGTTTCTTCAAGTCTGCTGTGTTTCAAAAGGTTTTTAACTACAGAAGGTGGCCAGGAAAAGTCCAGGATTGCCATGACACAACAGCTAAGGACACAATGTCCCCAGGCTGAAAGAGCAGGTAGTTCTGCACTGACATCAGGGGCCTAACCAGCCCTGCAACTGTGAGTGAAGTCTGGAGGCTGAGTCTCTTAAACCACCTTTCCACATCAGTAAAACCCCAGTCACACCTGCAGAGGAGTGAGCATGGCTCATTCTTTTAACCTAGACTACACTGGTTAAAACACAAGAGCAAGCAGAAATCCTTCACTCCTTCCATCATTTTAGGACAGGTGATGGATGGGTTTGGTAGCACCAACGCCAGGTACCTCCTGGTTTGCCAAGGCCCCAGGGGTGCCAGAGACAAGAGGAAGATCATGGATTATCTAAGCAAGAAATGGAAAATTCTGTAGGATTTGCCTGATCAGTATAGACACAAAACAAACAGAATAAACTCCCAGTTCACAAACACATCTCAACCCCATCTGCAAAGGAGAAGTTCTGGGAGAAAGCACTCCTGGTTCTTTTGCCCATCCACCCCTTAGTTTTAGATGTTTCCTGTGTAAGAATATGATACAGTGCCGACCATTAAACAATTTTTTTTTCCATTAAGCAGACACACGTTAAGTAGAAATTCCATCACTGCCGTTTATATTTGGTATTAAGTGGCTTGCCCTTGGGAGTTCCTATTACAAATTGTCAAATTACATCCCTTCCTTTTTATTTCAGCAGAAAGTTGGATTTTCAGTTAAGTGTATTTTAAAAATTTCCAGTTGAGTGGTTGGGGCTAGTGAGAAGCAGAGACTCACATCACTTGTACCTATTTTTCCACCAGCCTCACGGAGGTGATACCAAAGTGGCTATCAACAATAATTGGACTTAAGGGTTTCCATATGCCCACTTAAGAATCCCCGGAGTTTTTTCAGTCTCCTCAACTCAATCCATTTAAATTCAGGTTTAACTGACATTGATTTAGGAGTTGGTTTTCCAAGGTGTTGAACACACGCCATTAATTGCAGCTGAAATTCTGAGTGCTCAGCCCTTCTCAGTATCAGATCCTTCCTGTTTAAAAGAACAAAAAGCAGATTTGAAGTTTATTAAAGCCAGACCCATATGCTCAAAGGAAGGGTTATTAACTCCCTAAGTGATTCTGTAAGTTAATATGTTTTTATTAGTTGGCTCTTTTCAACTTAGCAAGTGTTGTGGAATAGGCCATTATAAATTACAGAAGCTTTATTTGAACTGGCTTCTAGTAAAACATAACACACCTACTGGAAGATTGTTGTATAAATGTCACCTCCCGATGACCAGTCTGGACTAAACCACAGACTTTTCTCTACACTACTGCTAACACACACAAAGTCTTCCATTTGTTTCACAAAACTGGTCCCTGGATAAAATTCAGGAATGACAAAGACAGCAGTAATTCCTTTGTGTGCAGCATCTCAACCATTTTACACCAGTTCTTGATTCAGTCCTGCATTTGCAGGGGAATAGAAAAATAAAAAAATATTACATCACCAAATAATTAAATTTGTTCTTGTCTCATGCCTGGCCAGACACAAGCTTTTTCTCTGCATGCACCGGTAAAAGGAAGAGATGCTTTTGTTTACGTGGTTTGGGGAAGAGGGACTGATCAAGGACTTGATTTTTTTTGAGGCCATGTAGAATTAGGCAGCAGAGGCTACATACAGATGGATATAACTACCCACCTTATTTCCAAAGGCATTACAGCTCTTCTCTTCAGCCCTGGAGATATACTATCTCTACTTGTACACATACTCCACAGAGTCCCTCCCTATACTGATCCAAATACAGGAAGGAAAATGATTAAGAAATATCCAGATTTAGCAAGATTTCAGATTAGTCACCAGGTAGCTGTAAATGCAGCAGGAGTAGCCCTGATTGCCTCATTAACTCACTGCTGGGAGCTGATCTGCCCTCTGCCTTTTTGCAGAATCTGAAACAGCTCTTGCCAAGTTACTGACTTGGTCTTTCACACTGTTTCAGGGCATCTTTGTCAGAATCTTCATTCTTGGGGTTGTAGGGGGTTTTTTCCTGTACGAAGAGGGATGCTGGGGATGTGGCCCAGCACAACCGCATCTTCACAGATTGCTTCCCGCACACTGATCCTGTTAACTGCCAGAAGAAATTCCTAACCGGGCAACAAATCATTGGATGTGGTGTCGTATTTCTCCACTCCTCTTCTTACTAAATTGCCTGCCTTTCCCACATTGTCCCCTCCCTCTTCCCTGCCCCTAGTCCTAACCACTCCCTCAGGTTTTTCCTATTTGTTCCTTTACCCCAACTCCGCCCATGTACCACCCCTGTGCTCTGAGACCACTGGTCCATGTGCTCTTTCTGCCCCACCCCCGTCTTCCCCAGAGAAATCCCAGGCTGCATGTCATGTGCTTCCTCTCTCGCTCTCTGCTCTACCTTGAGGCGGCAGTCACTCTGCCTGGGGGAACCGTGCCATGTGCTGGCTCTCTGCCTAGGCTTTTGGGAGCCTCCATGGAATAAAGATTCTCTGCAGTCTCCCTGCGGGGAGCCTTCTCGCCTCCTTTATCATCACCATGTTGTGGAGCTTCAGCTAGCCGGAGCAAGCGAGGGGCAGCCTGGAAGGGCTACGGGATGCGGCACAGCTGCTCTCCCCAACAGACCCCCGCAGCGCTCTCCGGGAAGGCTGTGGCTTGCCGTGCCACCGCAGGAGAACCTTAACCCCAACAACTGGAGACTTGTCTTTAAGCGAAATATTTAACGAAAAGCAACTCAAGTTTCGTTTTTCTTTGAAGGGCAGAAGAGGAGTTTGCAGGCTTCCAAATGTCACCTATCCAGGACAAACAATTGCTGCCAAGCTCTGGCCCCCAAACCTTGTTTCTTCCCTGTAGCCTGATCACTGCAGGAGAAACATGACTAGCTAAGCTTTCCCTGTCTCTTGCTACAGTAAAATTGTGTCCTCAAAGGCTCTCAGTGCTCCTTGGAAGGCTCCTGACAGCAGAAACAAAACTGAAGTGCACCAGGGTTGATCCTCCACTCTACTCTTACCACCTCCATGTAGATCCTCCAATCAAGCGTGGCACAAAAATAGCATACAGGGAAGAAATTAGCACGTAGAAGCATCCTTGTCAATTCCTGCACTTCTCTCCATCCTTTCTAATTAACTTGAAATTGCTACTTTATAAAATTCTCACTGATATCTGAAAACAGTTATATGCTAGTAAAAGACAGGGAAAAAGAAGTTTTAGAGTAATAAAGAAAATCATTTTAATCCATGCTAACAGGTGATATTTAAAGTTACAGCTGCTGGTAGTATTTCTGACAGACCAAGACTAAGCTGTATTAGTAACGGGCACATTTGGTTTTTTTATACGCCCTCTTTCATGCAAAAGAGATTGAGAAAAAAAATGCAAGGTGAATGCAAGCAATCACAAGAGGCCATTCATCATTCTGCCTACATTTTTTTATTAATACATTCACAGAATTGCAACTGTGCTCATTCCACAAGTAGCTCAGGGCAGAGGGATTAAAACAGACAACCTTTATAATTGTTCTCCAGCTGTCAGTCAGCCTTTTTTATCTGCCAGCATTCATAGACAATATCAGCTCCATTAACGCCACTCGTTCAGTGGCATTGGATTGAAATGATGACAACGTTAAGTGGCTACTGCAGAAAAAAAAAGGAAAAAAAAAAGATTACATAAATCCAAAAAGCTGAAACAGTTAATTGGCTGTTTCTCAAACCCCCACAGCAAGCAACATTGGCTCCACTGGTGTACCAGTAATTAAAAAGCTAATTACTATTTTATTGCAAAAAGTGAGAAACCCTAAGAATAAAGTAATGAGAAATTCAGCTTGCTGAAGTGAGAATGGTAACACTGTTCTCATCAAGAGATCCCTGCAGCACCATCACCTTGGGAAGGTTTGCACATAGACTTGTCACAAGTGTAATTAGCTAATTAGAAAGCTAGAAGATACCTCCTTCCCCTATCTGAGATCCCAGACATGATTCCAGATTTAAATGGAAAAACTAACACTATTACTGTATTTACTTTGATGACATCTTTTCTGGGTTATGTTCATGAGATAAATGACTTTGGGCCAACATTTTTTAAATTAATCCCTCTCTTAACTCCATAGACTGTTTCAGACATGTTAACCTAAACTGAACTTGCCCTTTCATTTTAATCCACTGCTGAAAATGCTGGGCAACCTAGAATTGTACAGAAATAGAAGAAACTCTCATCTAGAGCCCAGTGTTTCAAGTGAAAGAAGAATTACACTTTGGGCTTTGCAGAACTGTTTCAATATATGCCCAGCATCTACTGAACAACTTCACTGCTGTTTGCTAATGCTGTCACCTTCCTCCTGGTCATACAGCTCATCAGAACACTTGAGCAAGCAAAATCCACTCTGGGGTGAGCCAGTACCAGCACTGCTTGTGCTGGGCTGAGAAACAAGAGGGTCCGGAGCTACAAAGGGTGATGCTATTACTAAGGACAGTTGGTGGGTGTGGTACACACGTGGAGAGGCAGAAACAGCAGAGTAACTCATGGTTACTCATACACAGTCCTCTAGAAAGGGAACCCTTGACAGCTTTTGAAAATAGCTGCCAGGCCACTTGGGAAAGAAAGGAGATTCACAGAATAGTCTTTTTCTGTACCAAAGCAGGAATGCATTCCAAAAGGGAGATTTCAAAGGGGAGAGGAAAGAAAAAGCCTAGAACTGCAAACCAGAAAACACTGACCTAGCAACATGGCCAGCTCTGTGTTTGACAGGGAGCAGGAAAGGATGGTTCTTACATCAGCAGACACTTGGAGCATGCCACATAAGGATGGTGAAGTTGGAGGACACTGCTGGAATGCTCTGCCACAAGAACACCTAGCATGGCTGTTGGCAGCACTGTCAAACTTGATCAAAATATATTCTGAAAGTTGCCATGAGAAAGAAGATATGGGAATAAGTCACCCTTCATGGGCTATTTCTATTCACACTGAGCAGCCTGTCTCATGAAAACACACATTTTATAATCCACTTGTAGTCTTTTATTCACTATTTAATATTTATTAATCAGCTGCAGCATAGCCTGGAATGTCACCAATACCCACCCAAATACCCAGAGATCATACACAAGAATTGCTTGAAGCAGCAATTAGTGTAAGTAGTGTTGATTAAGCCACTTGTGAGATACAGGCTGACACATAAAAAAGCAGAGTTAATCTTGTACTAGTTATGGCAGCAAAACTCCTGCCTCCCAAGTGCTTTTTACGGAGCAAAAAAAAACCAAACTGAAAAGCAGTTTAGGTTTTTTTGTTTAATTTTTTTTCATGAAGTGCTGCTAAAAATCATTAGCTGACCAATGGCAGCATTTTCTAGTTGCAATTTAAAGATTGTTCAGAGCCCCATCCAACCTGGTTGTGAACACCTCCAGGGATGGGGCATCCACAGCTTCTCTGGGCAATCTTTTACACTGCTTACAGTAAAGAATTTTTTCTTAATATCTAATCTAAACCTTCTCTCTCAGTTTGAAGCCATTCCCCCTTGTCCTGCCACTCCAGGCCCTTGTCAACAGTCCCTCTCCATCTTTCCTGCAGGTTCCCCTCAGGCAGTGGAAGGCCACGACAGATCTGTATACAAAAATCTGTACATTCCATAAACATAGCATCAGTTGAATTTTAGTCCACTGATGTGCTATTCAGTGTGGGATACCTCAGATTTTACTGTGGATTAGAAGCTTATGTTTTCTCATACAAATTCACAATGGAGTCATGTAAGAAATTCAGTTATTGACTTAACTTATGGAGAAATTAATGCTCAGCAGCACGAAGAGCAGGAACTCACAAACTGGTGTTCTGCCCTGCTTACCTCCAACAGAGATTTCTACATCAGCCCATCCTCTGTCACCCATGCTGTAACTCATGAGCCTGATGAGGAGGACTATGGTTCTTATTTCAGCTTTTCCTCTGCTTTCTCTGCATTTTGAGACTAGTCTCAAGCATTTTTTTCTTATATTAACAGTAATTTTATAGGTAAAATTATATTATAGAGATTATAATTTCTTGGAAAGTAGCAAATGGAGCTATGATCTCAAACCTTCTCCAGCTCTTCAGGAAAAACTAGATTCATTATTGACGTAGATTAATCTTCACCCTAAAATGTAAAAGGGAAAGAAAAGAAAAACAATCAGTCACAGGCACTCTTAAAATTGGCCAGATTTCAGCTGTCAAGAAAGAGGAAAGCTTTTCTAAATTTGTCTAATACATTAAAAAAATCTCTGATATAAGTTAAGATAGCATTTGAAAAGCACTTAACAGGATACTGATTTTTGACAAACACTTATTATCAGATTATGAAAGCGGACTGTGATTATTTTTTTTCCACATAATTACAAAACATTCTTAGTTAAGTGATGAGTAAATTAAATATATCCACTGCAGGATTGTGTGCATGCAGCACATACACAGCATATGAACAGACAAGACCTACTGCACGTTTTCTTATGAAGCTGCCACTATCTGGTCCATCCTTGGGCTGCGCTCCCCAAAAGGATTGGTGCAACTGTACAGTGCTCATCATCCACTGAGTTCAGTCTTACTACACTTAACCCTAACAGGAGTTCTAGTGTTGGTGTAAACACCAAATAATAAAGACAGCATTTTTTTAAGACTGGACAGTTTCCAAGAGATACCCACCGTTAGCTGGGCAAATGGGTCTGGCTGAGCATTAGATTTCCATGGCAAGTGGGAAAATGAGGCATTTCCAGGCTCATTTCCTTTCTTCAGTACTTGTGAGAGAGAACCAGCTGTGCTCACTCACTGGAGGAGGAACATGTGAAAGGCTGTACTCAGCCTACAAAAGAGAGGGTAAGACTATACCACCCTCCATTATTTAGGGAACTAAATGAGACTCCTGGCCAGAGGACTTGGCTGTATCACTTCTAGGAGCCACCCCAATGAGGATGAGGAGTATAAGCATTAGAGCAGCAAACAAGCATGAACCACAAACACTTGATGGTTTTCAAGGGGAACTGCTAAACTTCAAGCTCCAAAATAACGGACTCCCAAAAATCCAGCTAAGGCCAAAAAATGGTACACAGCACAATCTGCTATGTGACAGAAGCCACAGAACTTTAATGAATGACTGCTGCTGGGAATCCTACATTTTGTAATGGACTACAGCATCTAGAGCAGATGGAAAAGCCACATGTCACAGATTTTTGCTTGCAGGACAACCAAGGATGATGGAGGCTGTAACATGCCTCCTGTCCATCTGCACAAAGCACAAGAAACCTGTCAGAACATGGATGTCACTGTTTTGTGCCACAGAGCTGGGCCCGGGCTTGCTAAACACAGCCCTGTAATGTCAAGTGCTGACCCAAGAAGCAGGAAGCCACCATGATAAGGAACAGAAGAAACTGTTGCTTACCACAATGAGAAATTCCAACTCTCCATTTCTTCCAGAGAAGAAACTTTTCTGCTGAGAGGCTTCTTGTTTGGTATCACAGCACGTGAAACAGAGAGAGAGGGAAGAAAGCAAGCAGGGTATTTCTGGCAAGATCAGAGCTGTGTTTGTCACGTTACCTAGTGCTGGGCAGAGCTGTTCTGGTCACTTACCGTAACTCCTCTGCATGTTTTCTACATCCCTGATTCTGAAAGACACTTAAACATATGCATAACATTTGAAGTATGTGTCTAATTACAACACATTGTTTACATCTGAAAGTGGACTGTGTAAGGCTAATTCTAACACAAAAGTACTCCATTACACTTCTAGTATGATCATGTTATAAAGTCCAACTACAAGGTTGGCAGAGTATAGTTCTGGACATTTGGCCTAGGGTTTTTCTTCCTCCAGAAAATCCAGGAAAAGGAACAGGTAAGGATTCAACATTGACAAAAATCCCCAAACTTACGGGTTGGCTTTATTGCTATCTTTCAGGACAAACTGCAGTGCAGAACTTCAGGTACAGCGGGTGGATGATGGGGATGGGGGTGGGCAGGATAGGACACGGACAACACAGCATGAACCCTCATATCATATCCTCCCAATCTCTACTTCAGTGTCACTTAACCTCTCTTAACAGTCTTGTGTGTCTGTGCAACATTTCTAGCAATTGCTAACTAAGTACATGGTTGCAGGGTCTAAAGAATAAACTTAAAACCATGTGTTAAGGTTCAACATACAGGTGCTTAGAATGGAATCCTGAAAACAACTGTGCTGTACACTGAAATATGGCACTCGATTATTTTCAGTGATTTCGACCCATCCTGAATTGAGATAATGCTAAACAAACCAAATTAGTTCAATAAAAAGAAGGCAACATTCAGTCTAGCAAAGTCATTCATTATAATATTTATTTTATGAAACAATGCTGAAAACATAAGATTAAAAAATGTTCCATGCATTTCATAAAATACAGAGAAAGACATTGTCATAAACAAAACAGAATAAGCAAGCCAAACCCCCTCTGAAAATCCTGAGCTCCACTCTCCACATTGCATCATAGGAATACAAAAAGCATATCCAGGAGAAAGAGCAGTCTGAGGAAAGTGGCAGGTTATCTGTCAATAACCGGGATGAGAACGTCAGCCCACAAGAATTTTGCCATCACCTCTCTTATCACGAAACCAAACTGATGCAACTTGCTTTCCTTGCTACCAGTTCCTGGCATTGTCTTTGGCTGGGAAACCAGGATAGCGCAGCGGAATTCACATTAAGTTGCTGTCCAGAGAGGTCCTAGGGCCCAAAACGTAGGTAGCTACAGGAAGGTTTCAGGGCCCAGTGGGTGAGAGGGAACGGCTGCTGTTCCCCTGCTGGAAGCAGGGACATGCCTTGACTGTCTTCCCGGGAGCACGGCGGGTGGAAAATGCAGCCAGTGGAAGAAGTATGGGCAGAAGCAGGAAATCTATCTGGTACCTCTCTTTAAGAATCCCAGTCACACAAAAGACACGCTGCATTACAGATGGATGCTGAGAGCAACACCTTCATTACAAATGACATTGCTATAAATCTTACTGAAAGCTTTGGATCCAGCTCCTTCCCCTCAACCTACAGTACTGAGTTTGGCTTTAGCAAAGCTGTTACAAGATCCTTCCCTTGCTTTTCTTTTACAGAACCTCCCAGACTCCCACAACAGGTAACAACCACATAACCACCAAACACAAAGCCAGCCTAATTCTGGGCTCTGATATAAAAGCAGCCCCACTCTTGTGCTGGGAGTGTCCCAAAGCTGCCATAGCTGTATTTGGGGAGGGCAGCGTAGCGAAAGGAAGAACAAGGCTCCACTTACACAAACATCCGCTGCCCCAAAAGCCCCACTCCGTGAAGCCTTAGGAACACCATAATCAAAGAATTTCATGTGGGAAGGAGCAAAGAGAAGAGAGCACTGGGATCCTTTCCCCTGCACCTGGGGAGGCATCCACTCTTCAGAACAGCATTCTTCCTTCTGCGAGCTCCCGAGCCACCTCTGCTGCAGCACGGAAGGTTCTGTATGGGCCTCCTGAGAATGATGCACAGGGAAGATTGTTATGGTTGAAAAAGTGGTTTTCATGTTAAATCTTACAAAGCTAGAAACTCCTATTTTTAAAAAAATTTCAGTAAAGTGTAATTTAGCCTGTAGCATGAACTATGAAGTAAGAGATAGAATTGCCTGTGCTACACCTTAACTTTCTCCCTTTGCATATACATATCAGGAATATGACTTGGGCCTTTTCACCTTCCAATTCTCCGAAGAACTATATTCCATTCCCTGCACAAGCACAAAGGAGTCAAAAAGAAGACTCCATAGGAAATCCCAAGTCCAGCATTTCTCTCTTGGAGTGCTTGCAGCTAGAATAATGTTTTCTTGGTAGAGTTTTTAAAATTCAATTATGTTTTATGTGCTCCATTTAGCTTGCATTAAAAAACCAGAATATGCTGTAAGAAATTAAGGTCTTCACAGGTCTCCACAGGCTTTGGTGAAACACAGAGAGTCTTATTTTAAAAGAACTGCCCAGCTTCCTCTATAGTGTAATTTCTGTGTTGTCCATGTAAACACTACACAGAGTCTTTGTACCACCCACTAAGCTCTTTGCTTCAATCAACTATTTGTGCCCAAAAGCACATCCTTATGTTTCTTCCTACACCACAGCCACCCTCCTACACCACAAAAGATGTAACAAAACAGGAATTAATCATAGGCTGGATACTTACAGGGATTGCTGCTGTTTGCTTCTGTCTTTGCAGCCTTGGCAAGTTTGGTTGAGTTCTGCTGTGCTTTGCCCTGCTCCTCTCCAGTTAGCAGGGCTTTTATTTCTGAGGGGATTTTCCCTTGGTCCATGGCCATGCACCACTGCTTGTACTGAAATATGCAAACACATTAGGCCTTAGCAAACTGCCAGGATCACATTAGCAGACAAAACAGGGCTGTAATCTTTACCTTCCGGTATATTCATTTAAGGTCTGAATTTACTGAGCTGAAGCCTCTTACGAAACTGCAGAGCACTAATGAGCTGAGCACGTGTCCATGGTTGCATACCTGGCCTCAGCAAAGCCTCTTTCAGTCAATAAACTGCTACTCAGAGGCAGCACTAGACAGAATACTGTAATTATTAAACAACATGGAACACTCTGTGCAATTTCTCGCTGCTGGCATGCGAGAATACCGTTCCAGTTCATGGCCTATTAAAAACAAATATTTCACATGACTCTGGGGCTGATGGACTATTAAGAGATCCTTTCCCATTGCGCAAGGCACAGTGGAAGCACATGTGCCTTATTCTTACTTCCTTCATCTTAAATTCTTCATTGCCAAACCCTGAAGCACACCAAAAAAACCTGTGGACAGCCGGCTGGCTTTTCACCTGATCCTAAACCTACTGCCTTGTAGTGATTCGCCCTGCCCATTCAAACAAACCTAAAGCCAGGGCAAGGCAGTGTCCTCAGCGCTGGTGACATTTCAATGGCATCCCTGAGGAGCTGTGTCTGTACTTCCAGATGAAACATTCTCTTTGGTTAATGCTGCTTATTTGGCCAAGACCCCCATCTTACACATGCTGGAACCATCTACACAGAGAGCATGCTGCAAGAATCCACCTCCCCAACAGAGAAGCAATGACACCCTGTGGATATATGTTTCCCCTTTGATACTTTAACACCTCTTCCCACAATCTACCTCTGTCAAAGGTTTTTCAAAACCAAACATTTCAAAGACAACAAACTCAAATGTAATGGCACTTTCTTCGCCTGCTTCCAGTTCGGAACCAGCAGATAACTTGTGACATGAATTCATATTCTACACACCAAAGCAGGCAAACAGCTGGATGCATCTGATGTTTTGATACCTCCTTGGCGAGCCAAATGCCACTGTCAGTCAGTGTGGTCTCGAGAATAAGTATTCACGAGGACAGGTCCCAGATAATACTGAGGGTTAGGTTAAATGATAGTTCCTTACCATTTCAAGCTCTTCTCTGAGAGCACAGATGGCTCGCTCTCTGCTTGAAACCAGCTCTTCCAGGTACTGGTACCTCAGCTTCTTCCTGGCTCTGCACTCTCTTGCACTCTGACGACTTCTTTCAAGTTTTGCCTTCAAGTCTATTTTGGCTGGTTTACGACCTCGTTTGCCTGGTTTCTTTACCTTGCCTCCAACCACCTGGAAAGGAAGGGCACAATAAAGATCCTGTTCTGCAAAGGTAATGCTGGAACCACGTGATTGTAACTACTAGGAGTCCCAAGTATAAAACCTTGCATATACATTCTGGAGCAACAAAGGAAATAAGAATGCTGAGCTATGAAGTTTTCAGGACTCTCTCCAGTAGCTCTATATCTCTCTCATACTGGGGAGCCCAGAACTGAACACACTACTTCAGGTGTCTACAAGGCTATCTGGGTATTGAGGAGGCATAGTCAGCTTGTAGTGAAA
The DNA here is from genome assembly GCA_013397725.1 of Rhagologus leucostigma. Lineage (NCBI taxonomy): Eukaryota > Metazoa > Chordata > Aves > Passeriformes > Rhagologus > Rhagologus leucostigma. The sequence goes on from VZTD01004420.1 coordinate 25,995, forward strand.
CTGCTTTCATATCACCAACAGCCCGAGCTCTACTATTTGCCAGATCTGGAAATATTATATTATAGAGTTTAACACTTCAGTTTAGGAAAAAAATATATTTGTTTGTACCAATAACGCAAAACTTAGTTTTGCTGCAGTCAACAGTTTCAGCCTACTCTAAATTCAGAATTATTCACTAGCCATCTGAGCTTCCTTGGGCTAGATTTCTTTCAAAGGAATCTTGAGGAGTTTTACTAAGCAGGGAACTCAGTCACACTGAGTCCTATCTCTGCTGCCTCTGCTCCAGTAGTACAGCACCACTCTGGCCATGTTCACCCTCAAAACATTATTACACAGCCTGGTGAGTCTCCTCATACCTCCTCACACAACCTGTGTTGAACAGGGGGAGTGTTGAACTCCCCCTGTTCCTAATTTAGATCTCCCTTGCAGAAATGTAACTCACTAGTTTCTTACCCTATGGAATTCAGGTTTTGCAATCACTTTCCCCTTTTCTTTGTGGCTCCTTTTTTACAGGTCTGAGAGCTTCTCCTGCTACAAATAAATTAAAAAAAAAAAAAGAAAGAACAGTTTCCTCTGTGTTTACTCTGTGCTTCCCCACCCAAATATTTTATTCTTAACATGGGGGCATGGCACAAGAAAGTCTTAAATATAGTCTGAAGCTTAGTTCACTGGCCATTGGGCAGTATCACCCTATAAGCATTACATCAGCCACACACCCCAGCTCCCCTCTGAAGTGAGGATTTGTCTTTATTTGCATTCTGACCACACTGTTTGACTGGAGGGGGTGTGGAGAAATACACCTAACACACACCTGCATACAAGAATTTCACTGCTGCCTTAGTATTTCACCATCCTGTATACAGACAGGACTTTTTCTAATAGGCAGTGTTCAAAATATCAGAGTTCATCATTTTTAAAAAGGCACTTTTACTGTGAAAAGCTACAAAATAAGTAATTTTTAACATTCAAAGAAGTCACTTGTTCTGCAAACTTAGCAATCTGCAATAAAAACAATAACATAGTGAACTGGTGTGCCAGAATGAAGAGAAAAAAAAAGGATTATACAATTGAGCCTATTCTTTCTTTGGAAAGTGAGTCAACAATCACATGCCAACATAATCCTACCCTCTCTGTATTGTCCCTCCTAATTTATTCAGGAGTAGCTGCCTACCATAAGCAAATGAAAGAACAGAAAGTACTTAATGGACATCTATGATAATGAAACAAACACAATACATTCAGAAGAGCAAAGGAAAAAAAATTAAGCCCTTTTACACTTGAACTTCTGAATATAGTTTGAATAATTCTTTACTCCATCAAGGTGCTCCCCTTAAAATTTTCTAGTTCAGAAAAATCTAGTGTAGTTCAAAGTAAGGTAAAAGTAACCAGATGTGGCCAAGGCAGGGGGCAGGAGCTCCAAAGAAGGGAAAGTGACTGTTCTCTTTCAGGCAAGACAAGGTGTGTCCTCTCATGGAAACACGCTCCTGGCTCTGCGTGGTGTGATCCATACTCCCAGTTCAGCAGAATGCAGAACTACACAGAGTCTTCCCAGGTGGGGCTGTAGGCAGTCACAATTTGCTATCTGTTATTACCTGCACTTGGAAGATTGATGGATATTACATTATACACACTACAGCCAAAGTACTCCAGTTCTCAAAGACTTTTAGCACCCAAGGCTTTTCTGTGCCAATGCAAGGTAGTTCAAAGTAAATCTTTGAATTCAAGAGCTAGATAAGGTCTTGTAGAGACATACACTGCAGCTCTCTTAAAAAACCTTGGCCACTCTGACACTCTAGAACTAGAGTGAGCTAGCACTCAAGGCTGGGGCCCCAGCACACCCCACACTGCTGTGTGAACAAAACAGTACCTCGAGTGCTAGTCCTGCACAGGAGCATCGATAGCCATGCCCTCTGCTCCCAGCCTCAGGCAGGTGAATGGTTCCCACCACACCGTTTCTCACAAACAGCAAGTTAAAGACTGCTCAGCACATGGCAAGTGCATCCTGGATCCACCATTATCCATAAATTGCTTTCCCTTTGGTCACTCCAGAGAGCTTTCTACAGACAGGTGTGCCAATTGCTCTCCCTCCAAGATCTTTTACCACTGCAGGAGGCCTGCACACAAGCTCCCTTACGGCAGGAAAATGGCTTGTACCTCTTCAACCATTCAGCCACTGTTGCTTGCCAACGCTCTAACCACCAGGTTAGAGGACTGTGGACCACCAGGACTACAGAAGCAATGAAAAGCTTCCTTCCCTTTTGACTCTAAGCACTAACACCCTAATAATCTGCCTTCACACCATCCCCAAAGACTCATACTACCTTCATGGCTCCTGGAGTTCACCACACAATTACACATCACTCTGCAAAGGCAGCAATGGTAAGCAATTTAATCAAATCCTGCATCCTTGTCAGTTTTGTCTCACAAATACTTCGAAACTCCTGCTGTAACTTTAAGCAACCCAGCTGGAGAAAAAAAGGCCTGAGAAATCCTTTGCCCCCATCCAGCACTACCATATCTCCCTGGCTTCGAGTCATGTTTGCCTACTCAGTTGCTAAGCTGATGTGACAGAAAGAAGACAAAGCAGAAGTGATAGTTGATGTTGAACATGGCAACAGACCGAGCAAACATTTTTCGTCCCTTTGTATTCCTCCGGAGTTTATAAAGGGATGTGATCTATTAGCATTCAGCAGTAGGGATTTGGGGTTTTTTCAGGGAGTCATGCGCCATCAAGACTCAGAACAACATAAATCATAAAACTTTTCATAGAAATACTAATAAAGGCACGCATTAGTTAGAGATCTGACCAAGCTCCCATTTCAGTTCACTCAGACTTCAGAAAATAGAAGAACATAACTCCTTTCTCAGGCACATGGTGTTGATTCTTGGGGTGTCCTGCACAGGACCAGGAGTTGGACTCGATGATCCCAATGGGTCCCTTCCTACTCAGCTTATTCTGTGATTCCACTATTTCCTTTTAATACACTACTTAGATCATAACCTCATTCTTGCCTCCTGTTAGTGTTCAAGCACAAAGTTATTTGACCTGGAATTGAAAATAGTTGTAATTACTTGACCTGATCTAGAAAATCCCTCAGACTTCTGGATTTTTTTTTATTAGAAGGATGCAGCAGATCTCTCCAAAATCCTTGCCAGAATGCACAGCAGAGAGGTCCTCCTCAGGAAGGAGATGCACACGTAATACAGCTACTGGCATTCACAGCCCTGAGGAGCTGAGCCCCTTGGATAGAAGATTGTGATAAAGTTCGCCTCGTCATGACATCTGCAGGTTTGAATCAATTTAGCAGATTAAAGCAACACTATCCCAGGCACTGCTCAGCACCACTGACCAGCAATGCTGATCACATTGACCAGGTCAGCATCTCACAGAAACTCTGAGTTCATTTACCAATGTCTTAGGTTACAATGTAAAATGTAACCAAAAGTATGTATTCTATTCCCATCTTTAGCAGCTAAAAACAGGTGGGGCAGTGTTCCTTATCTCCTTCATGACTCATCCCTGATAACTCCCTCCAGGGCTATCTACTGCTAACGGGCCATCAAGGTCTCCCCGCATGACTCACAGAATTACATCATCCCATTGTGAGATGCTCCACCCAGGGGGAGGAACCAAGCATTCCCACCTGGATATACCCTGAGGTTTGGAACACCACGGGAGCATCTACCACTAGATTCTCAGAAGATAAGAGCGTGACAACCACCCCTGGAGAAGGACTAGATCTTTCTACAGGATCACCACTTTGACAGTACCACATCCATCACTGCAACAAGGACTGTAGCCACCATTTAATTGGACTGGTACCACCACCCTGACTGACAGGGTGTCGGGTTCTACTCTGACTCTGTTAGTGTTTCTGCACTATTGCATTTACTTTAATTTTCCTATTAAGTTGTAGTTCTGACTTGGAATCTCTCACTAGTTTGCTTTCAAACTAGTACAACCAATAAACAAGCAGCTCCACCAACCAGTACTTGAGATCCAGCTCAAGGAATCATCTCAAGCAGACCCTTCACTGCATTGGCAGCTGAAGGTATAGGTCTGCAGAACTTACCTTAGCATGGAACTGGTGATCATCTACAGAATTTATATAAAACTATAAAAATGATTAGTAAGAAATAAAACCTGAGTGCTGTGTTACAGTAGAGGGGGGAAGAATCTATTCCCACTTGCAAACATTTTCACAAAACCAGAAAGCAAATGAAGCCAGTCACAAGCCTCCTAATAAAGATGAAGTTTTCTGATCTTCCAATTCAAAGCATACCACTCACAGCAGCAATACAAAACCCAGCTAGAGAGCATGCTCCATTGCATGACACTTTATACGCCTAACACAATTATTTTACTTTCACTGGCAGACAAAACACATCTGATAACAATCCAAAAATGTAAGATATTATTTAGTGAGCAAACACTATCTAAGTCTTAGGCAGATGTGTCAATAGAAATTAATCCTAGAACTCTCACCATACAAAGTGCTTTACATACTAAGAATGTCATGTTCAGCACAGATGCATAAAGAATACTGTCTGTCTTTGCTGCAACATCTGTTTTTAAAAAGCATGAGCTAGGACTAAATATCAAGTTTTCATAAAGTGTTATGCAGGCACCCAGATGGGTAAGTGCTAATGTTCAGGGCAGCAGTCACTCAGATGCCACCTTGCCACTCCACAGGTGACAGCTCTCGCCTTCCTCCCAGAACGACTTACAGCCTCGCACAGGGAATTACGTCCACCACTGTGCCCTACACGTTCTCTCAGTTCACACTAATAGAAACCAGGCACTTTTCTAAATCTGTCTCTGTTAGAACTCAGGCTCAGGGATGGTCAGCTAATGCTACCATCCTCCCAGCCCACTGTAACAATGAAATAAAACTGTTCTAGCTGGTTTAGAGGCTTTAAGCTCCTCCATTTTACTCACTCCTTGCAAATATGAGCGGATGTGTCATTTGAGCAATGCTGAGCAGAAGGTTCTTAAAATATTTAATGATTTGAAATTGCTCATATCAAATTATAACCAAAACTGGTAAGGTTTTATATTTCTAAGCAAGCAGCAATGAGAATGCTTTATATTTGGACATGATCCCGGGTGGAAGACTTCTCTAGCACATTAAGAACCTGCACACTCTGAAAAGACCCTGAAGGGTGAAAATATAGCAGCCCACCTCCTTAACAACTGAGGTCATCTCCACAGTAGCTCTGGCCCTGCTGTGGCACTCAAAGCATTACCCAGAGCTGACTCCAGGACTGCCTGGGAGATCTCTCTCTCCCTGATCCCAGTCAGCCACACCAGCGAGGGTCACAGGCTACAAGAATACCCCTCAAGCTCTCTGTTTTAAACACAAGATTTCACACCTGGCGTGCTCCCACACTCCCTCCAAGGGACATCTGTATCCCCATGACCCAGGACCACACAGGACTGAGTATTTGATGTCTCACAGCCAGGCTGTGTGGAAAGCAACCCAACTCCTTGAGTGCAGCCCTTTGCTGAGAGCCTTTCCCTGCTCCAACACCAAGAGTTCCCTCAAAAAGGAAAGCTGCATCAACACCAGAGCAAGACATCAACAGTTGCTGGATCCATAAATATAGTAATATAATATCTTTTTTGTGCAAGGCAAGAATATTTGTAATAAAAGAGAGCAACCCCAACCTTTTTTGGTGGTGGTCTGGTTTTTGTTCGCTTGTTTTTAACTTCACTGGAATAACAAAAGTGATCTGATGTTAAAAACTTTTACTTCTCCTTTCTATCTGTAAACTGAAAAGTTAATTACCCAAATAAGACTTGTCAGTGCCCCCTATAAAAACCTCTGTAATTAATACAAAAGATTGCAGATAGCTGTATAAAACTATTTTAATATTGACTAACAAGAGTTATCAACTTCTTACCCTAGTCCCTATTCTCTGTTCCCCAATGCATATAACAAATACGTAATATGTTATATGTAGCCTTGTAAACTAACCAAAAAATTTCACCTATAAAGGCTGAAACCACTGTAACAGAGTTTCTCCTTTTTCCTCTAAATATTTCAGAGATGTACAAGTGTTGTTTGAACAGGAATTAATTGCCAAGGAACTGCTACATCACTGAACTCTTTCCCTTACACACCCACTAGCTCAAACCACAGCAAGAAGTGAAGCCAGTACAACTCCTACTTTAAAAGCAGTTCTGTAGAAGAAAAGAAGGTCATATTTTGGGTTTGGGGTTTTTTTGTGTGTGTGTGAATAATTTAAGAACATCCTTCTGAAACAAAACATGAAATTTTTCTAGATCTGATGTTAAGATATTCTGTCTCTCCCTCTATTTCTTACTATTTCCTTCCAGTTTTGAGGAATATGTTAAAAAGAACCATTCTTCTAACGCTCTCTCAAAACAGATAAGGCTAAATTCAAGTGCACTATGAATTAGGGAAAACATTACAGCCTGCAAGCTCAATTCTAAATTCTTTAAGTCACGTAGATGAAGGCAAACACTGAACTTGGCTGCAGGCAGCTATAGAATGGTCACTACACTGCCAACACAATTTAGCTGATTGAGTTTTTGCAGGGAAAGTCCTTTCACAGGCCAACCCCCTCAGGAAGGAGGAAAGCATGACTCAGTGGAATTTTTAGAGGAGATTTCAAGGACATGCTGGCTCCAGTTGTAACCACAGTGGCCATAAGATGAGGTATAAATAGTGCTTGCCTCATCCTGACACAGCAACCTGCAATGGGAAGAGCCCTCCCAAGGGAAATGGCATCTCTTGAACGGAGTCACCAAACCCTCCGGGTGACCTGCAGCCTCATGAATCATAAAAACTGTACTTGGGAGCGAAGATACGAAGAAGTGAGAACATTCCACTCTGTTGTTTTTTGGAGTTTTTTCCTATTCAACTCAACATCAGTTAAGAAAAAAAAAAGACCAAAATTTAACTTACTGACTGGGTAAATAGATTTATTTTATTTAGTAAATGTGTCAAAAAATGTTTCAGGGGGAAAAAATGAAGACTATCAGGACTCCACATGACACAATGGTACATCAAAAATGATTTTAAAGTGAAAATCTGGAAGTTGGGTGGACAAATAACCTAAGTCTGATAGAGAAGAACAGAAAAAGAAATAAAAATCAGATAATACTCATGAACTATATATGCCTCCAGGACTAAATCTTCTGGATCTTCTAAACTACTGCCCCAATTACACAAACTTTATGCAGTTCTCAGAGTTGTGAAACATCAGTGATGCAGATTTCCCCCAACCTCCTTCACAGCTTTCAGACAAGGCCTTAATAAAATAAAATAGTATACCTGTTAAAATAGCAGATCACCATAAACCTTTCATACACTTACGATCCATTCTGTGCATTGTGGATTGCCAAATTACTGATTGTTTCTAAATTTCTTCATTCCCTAAGAAATTGCATCAAGTATTTTTCCCCCGCTTTGAATTAAGGCAGATCAGCACAGGCTGTGTAATACTGTTCTAGCAAAATTCAAGTGGTGTCGCCAGCACGACCCCCAGGATTGCCCATAACCAGCACTCCAGTGAGCTGAAATACCCAAACTCAGCTGAGGGTCTGAGCTGCCAAACGCTGCACTGAGTGGACACAGCAGCTGTCCCTGCCGGCCCTGCTTTAGGGGCGCTCCGGTACAAGCAGATGGAAGGTGCATTCCTTGTGCATCTTCTCATGTCTGGCTCTGCTCACGTGGAAGCCCTGCACCTTCAGGGACGCCACCGTGCTGCTCTCATGAGCCAATGCTGGAAGAACCCAAGCTCCAGCACCCAGTACAAGGCTGCAACCCACCCTCGTACCTCACCGTTTGTGCACAGTTGCTATTTATCTAATAAATTCAGGGTGCTATTGGAAGCATGAGCCACTGCACCACGCCACTGGTGGTATCCAGCCTTTGATCCATGCCTGGAGCTTTAAGGACACGCCAGAGGCAGCACCGAAGCGCTGCAAGAACGAAGGGGGCAACCCCTCCTTTCTGGCGGCTGCAGCGAGCAGAGCCCTTCAAGAGCAGATTTCAGAGGGCTCCCTGCACCAAGAGCCTCACTGGCTGCCCTCGGCTCCAGCTCCTGGATGGGCCCCGCAGCCCCCTACCTTGCTGTCGTCCATGTGTGCCGCCAGCCCCGATCCGCCTCGCCGCAGCCCCTGCACGACGAGCAGGCGGAGCCGCCCGCAGCCCCGGCGGACAGCGGCGCTCACAAGGCCTCAGGGCCGCCCGCGGCCGCCACCACCACCCGCCGCCATACTTGTTTACAGCCGATGGGCGCGGCAGCGCCGGCAGAACGGTGCACGCTGGGAAGTATAGTCTTGTTCGGCCCCGTCGCCATTGGCCACTGCGCTGATGGGGACGGGAAAAACTACAACCCCCAGCAGGCCCAGCCAGGGAGCGCGCTGCGATTGGTCCTCACCTCGCCGGCCGGGCGAACTACATTTCCCAGGAGGCTGCGGGTGCTCCCCCACCTCGCGCAACAACTGAATTTGTTGTTTTGTTGGTGGTTTGGGGTTTTTTTGTTTTGGTTTGGTTTGTTTTTTTTTTCTGGCTGTTTGTTTCTGTCTGTGTGTTTTTTTGTTTGTTTGTAACGCTCGCGCCATTCCACGGCTGCTCTGCTGCAACCCCTATGGCTCCGGAACGATGACCAGGGGCTGGTGAGGCCAAGGCTGCTGGTTCCGACCCTGCGCACGGGCTGTTTCGAGCTAGATGAAAAAAAAACCCAAACCAACAAAACAACAAATTTAAGTTTTCGGCTGTTGTTTACCTTGCTTTGCCTTAAGAGTTTCTGAAGACAGAGCCGAGTTTTCCAGGCCACCTGGACACTGTACTGAGCTCCCCCAAACCTGGAGAAGCAGTCATAATCCTTTGAGAATACCCAGTTCCCTCCCGTTTTCATGTGGACACATGGCAGAGATTTAATGTTGAATGCTTGATGCAAAGCCAGGCCATGCATCGTCCTGTGCCTGTCCCTTGACATTAGTCCTGTTCTTGCTGGAAAGACACAGGTACCCCAGTGCACAATTCTTTAAGCATGGCCCAGGTTTCAAGCTCACGGTGAAACCTGAAGCTTGGCGTGTTTCATGTTGCTGCATGTTTCTTTTTATTCATGCAACTCTATTCACAGGAGTTTCCCATGACTTAATCTCTCTTACACGCAATTGTTAGGGCTGAAGGCTTTGTCATGGGATTTTCCCCCTGAATCACAGACCTTCCTCTTGGAGGGATATGCTTGCTAGATGGCAGAGACAAAGCACTTTCCAAAGCTTTTTTTTTTCTCTATAAGCTTATATGCTTCTCAGTTGTCAAAGACAAGGCAATTTGCACACTGCTTCCTATTTGCTTGTCCAAAAACAATGAATCAGTTCTGGCAACTCCCCCCTGAAATAACAGTAATAAAAGAGGAGGGATGATCGGTGTGTTAAACAAGAGGCATCAGCTAATAAAGTGGAAGGAATAGCTTGCTATGAGCTTGTCTCCTGTGATCCCACCCCCATCTTTGCCTTCAAATTCTTCCAGAAGGTGATGAGGCGCCTCATACTGCCTTTGGCACTATCCTGGGGCCATAAAGCCAGCTTTAAAAGCCAGCTGGGGGTTTCCCCGGTGAAGGGAAATATTGAGTGGCAAAGAGCCAACATAGCTCACTTAGGCAACCCTCTGTTGCAACATGAGTGGAGGAAGGAGATTAGACAGAGCCCTGGTGCCGATTCAGAAAGGCCGGAATCCTTTTAACCAGCAAATTAAAGTTATAGCTGCATCTTTTCTTCCCACTAGATTGCCCCACACTACCCATCCTGCTTTATATCACATAAGAAGCAGAGCTCCCAGCTTCTGACCAGGATAAGTACAAGTTCCCTGCTTCAGCACTTAAGAGCTTCTGTATGTTAGCAGGGAACAACTCAAACTATGCATTTCAGTCTGCTTTTCCACTCTGGCTCTGCTGTCCTCCTGGATGAATTCGGATATGTGAGTTGAGTGGGAGTCTGTCAGAAAGAACAATTGTGAATGGAACTGGATATTATATATATGCACACATAGAGAGAGCATAAGATTATGGCATTTTAAACTGATTTTAGCAGCTAGAGGAAGTACTTTACACAGCAGAGAGTACAGCAAGTTCAAAAAAAGGATAAGGTAGATTTACATTTCATAAAGGGAACCATGTATTCTCTATCACCCCTAATCCAACAGTTTGGGATACTGGGGATGTATGAGAGGAGCAGAGGACAGTGAAAGGCCAAGTTCACATCTTGAGGACCAATGACCAAGAATCAGGAGGTCTTTTTTTTCTTCTTTTTTCTTCTTTTTTCTGCTTTTTTCTGCTTTTTTCTGCTTTTTTCTGCTTTTTTCTGCTTTTTTTTCCTTTTTTTTTTTTAAGTAAAACTTCCTTGGTTAAAGTAAAGGCAGATGATCTCTTTACTAGACCAACTCATCCCCACTAACTGCAGGTTACCAGTAGTAACTCCTAAGTGATTCTCTGACACATCCTGATGGCTTTATTGCTGAACCACAGTGATGTACACCAAGGAAATACTACCTTGTGTTACACTCAGTGTCACAAATAATTTTGTGCAATAACTATTGGCAGGTCCCTGATGAAATTAATAATATTTATTAAAAGAAGGGTTGTGCTTCTGAGATCCAGAGAGACTTTGAGGAAGATAAATAAAGTGAGTTTGGCAATCAGGCAATAGCTCAAAAATCATCGCTCATGTTAGTGTGACTAAAAAAGAGATACAACTCACAGGGTGATTTTGTATCATGTGCTCATATTTCAACACATCCCAACAGGGTGTTTATTCTCCCTAGAACTGTAAATGTGTTAATTTGGGCAATTCAAAATCTGTTCCTCTGAAAACCTGCCTGAAATAAGAATAAATCTTGCAATCTTTTGGTATCAAGCATTTTGCTGAAATTGCTCCACTGTACATTTTTAGAGTCTTTAGAGATTCAGAGCCTTTGAGATGAGTTCATTTATGGATGTGAAGGCAAAGATAAATCTAAGATATTCTCTTGTTTGTTTTCCAAATGTACAGAGATGCTAATTGCTTTAATAGAGATGATAACTCATTTGCCATGGGGCAAAGACTGTGCAAGAACAGCCTGTCTTTCAATCCCTTGGGCTTTGCGGGTTTTTTGTGGAACTGAGAGAGAAATTGCACTTTTCTACATCCTTTAATATGATACCCAAGGAATGTTTCTGGAAATACAAGAAATTCTCTGTCTTTCGGTTTGTAGACTCTGTTCACAGTGAGAGAACACCTTTAACTTGACATTTAAACCCACCACCTAAAGTATTTGTCCCCAAGGAGTGACTGAAAAAAAGTTTATTTACCTAATATTCTATATCTTATTGTTGTTTATATAACTAGGATAAAAGTATACCAGTTTGTTGTTGGTTTGGATTTTTTTTTCTTACATTAGAGAAATCAGCTATATATGCTAAAGGCCTGGAAGACCTGGTAAACACATGAACAGCACATGCTCACAAGTACAGTGATTGATTAAAAGAAAATTCTGTTTTAAACAAAAGCTCTTTGAAGGTTGGTTTTTAAAACCTAGTCAGTGTTTGAACAAAGCACAGCACATTGGAAGCCTGATCTGCAACTACTTCCTATACACTGTATAATGAAATGTTGATAAGGGGGTTACTCTTGTATTTGCTAAATTCTACTTTGTGACAAGATGAGCACCTTCTGTAGCTGCAAATGCTTGAAGTCACATCTACAAGGGGACTTTTTCCTGTTTAACTATTGTAAATGAACTTCTCAAGTAAAATGGACTCAAAATAAGATAATTTGGAATAATCAGCTCTTGTCCTGTGCACACGCACAGGCAGAAAAGTTACTGCTTTATCTAGCCAAACTAACTTTCCCACATAAGCAAAATCTTGAGACAGTGCTCATGATGCTTTTATATTGCTGAAGACTATCTGTAAATTAAAATATTGCATGAAAATGTTTATGCTTCAGTTGGAAAGGAGCTACTTCATATTTTCTAGCTTGTGGAAGGGAGAAAAAGATGTCAGATGATCGTACGCTTCACAGATACGATTGGTAGTTCCAAATATGATCAGAGGGGAAAACTAGGAATGGTTCAAAATGTCATTTGAATAACATGGATTTCATACAAAATTTAAATTAAATATGTGAAACTGAGAGCCAAGGACCGAGACAGACAAATCACTGATTAAGAAACTGACAAAGAGTGGGTTAAAGTTCAGTGAGGTGTGCAAGTGAGTAAAATTTAATCTTGTTCCGAAACAACAAACAAACAGAGCAGCACAATATGCCACATTCAGGAATGTGAGAGCCATGTTGTATCTGGCACTTGAACAACAGAGAATTATTGCTGCTGATATGGTAATTGCAGAGGTACAGAAAAAAGTGGGTGGATCATGTGAAATTCATGAAATACTTGAGGTGAACTTACAGCAGGATTAGTCTTTTAATTGTGTACATGGATCTCTATGCACAACTGGTTTACTAAAAAGGCATACTGTTCATTCTCAAGAGGTTTAAAAATCCACTTCAGCTCAGTGTCTCTTTTTTTGGTTCTTAAGATATTTTGCAACGTGCTCCTCCCCTTTGGCCTACACAAACAAATATGCCTGCATATGCCTACCTACTAGAGCCAGTCAAAAACTGCTGTCAGTAGCTGGCTGTTCTGGTAAGAGCATTTCTGGTTGCTTTCTACAACATAAAATCATTTTAAACAGTTTTGTCCAGCCCCAGATTCTGTGGCATGGGCTTGTGCTCACATTCAAAACATTTACTAATCTAAGTCTGATACTGTTGTCTTGTCCAAGGGCATAAACAAGGTTTCTGCATAGCTTGAGCAAAAACTGAAGGACTTGTATGGCAAGCTGGATCTGCGCTGTAACTGGGTCAGAGGACTTCCATGATGACGCTGGCTACTTTCAGAAATGCCGTTGTCCCTCATATGAAGGGTTGGGGCATCATATACAGCCCTTTGCCCTGCTCTGCACTGCTCACCCCATCTTAAGTCAGCATCATACCAGCTAACTTCTGTTTTGCGACTGTGTTTAAGTGTATTGGATTTCCTGCATTGTTGTAGCTGCTGATGAGCCTTGTATTTGTGTTTAACGAGGTTCGTATTTAATGAGACTGCTCATGTGAACAGGAGTTACTTACAGGACCAAATTTGCACCACAAAAAGAGTTGCATTAATGTGCAATAAATGTAAATGAAGGATACACTCCTAGGTAACACACACTTGTTCACAGGGAATTTCAATGCAACAGGGATAAGACGCAGCAGGTTCCTGGGAGCTGACAGGCTGCCTGCCTCACCCATCCATATCCATACAGGGGAAATAAAAGTGTGTTGTTTCAGAAATACACTGAAAAAAGCAACCCTTAACCTGTCATCAGCTCCTTTCTCCATGGCTCCCAAAATCTTCCTGACATGTCCCAGAGCTCCCATTTCACCAATACCTCCTGAAAAAAAAATCCACCAAGTTTTCCCTTCCTTTGGAGAGAGCTCGGGTTGTTCAGCCTAGAGAAGAGAAGGCTCCAGGTAGACCTTAGAGCAGCCTTCCAGTGCCTAAAGGAGTCACAGATGGACACGGTCATGCTCAGTGAACATGGGTCAGATGAAAGGGGAAGAACAATAACAGGTAACACTTTTTTTAATGTCACTGGGGCTACCACAGTTTGACTCACATGGGTAGATTGGCTTTAGAGAAAATTACTTTTAAGCATGTATTTTGAAAAATGGCCTGATCAAATTTTGCATTTTACTTCACTGAGGTTGCAAAAATTTGCCTATCAGGTGGGCCAGGTGCAACCCAGCAAAAAAGTGCAGATACTCTTGAATTTCTTTTTCTATGTTCACACAGCCTGATGCTTTGTCAGATTCCTTGAAAAGTAGTATTGACACCTAAACAATGAATGTAAATACTCCCGTGCATCTCTCTTGGTAACTCAAAGCAAATTGGAATGGCTTCTCAGGTATTTGGAGTAACTTAGGTAACAACTAAAATGAGAGACTTAGAAGTTCTGTTAAACTCCTCAGTCAGGCATATGCCTCTAGCTCTGCTCACTTTGATCTTGGCATCATTGGAAGAAATGACATTTAAATTTGCAAGTCAGACTGCTGATAGTTCTCAAAGTATCATATCAAAAATCTAACAACCAAGAAGACTGACTACAAATGCACATAAATACCTAGTTTTCTCATTCACACACACATATATACACAAAACAATTGTAAGCTCCAAGCTATCTCTGACTTGAAAGCATAATTGATTTGTGGCAACTGTTTGAAGATTTGGAGGATTAGCCGTAATTATAAGATCAAAATTAGAAAATACTGACTAGTTTGCAAAAAGCATTAAAGTATGAGATCGAGGCAGGGGTGGGGTGGGTGTGTATGGATTTCCCCTGTGTCTAAAAGGACCATAAAAAAACCACATTGAACTCTTATTTTTTCTTTAAAATTTTACAACACTGCTAAACAAATGTCAGACAAGATTGATCCAAGGGAAGAAGGAAATGGGCTCTGTGAAACACTAGCACTGAAATCAAGTTACCTGGTTTTTAAGCAAGTGGTCTTTTTTGAACTTCTACCTCAGGATTTCCCTTTAGAGTTTGTGACTGGGGACTATATTGTCCCCCCAGAACTGGAAACTAAGACTAGAGTTTTAGAAACTATACAAAATATTTTGCTTCATGTATGTCTGTGTTACAAACCACTCCTAGTCAGGCTGTGCAGGGTTGTTCTGCATGCAGCAGAAGGTGTTTGTGCCCCTTTCCTGCACCATCTCGAGCAGTTTTGCTGTCAGACCCAGGAGCAGCGGGCATTAAAGCTTTACCAATTCCTGAATGGCTCTCCCTCCCCATGAGAGACCATTCCTGGTTTTTATCTACTGGGGCATCTCTACAGAAGTGCTAAATGATGCTATGAGGTAATTCAGGGGTAGTAAACCTAGAGCAAGCAGAGCTTTCATCCTCTCTAGGATCCCTTGAGATCCACAGCTATGTGTTAACAGATAGGACATTCAGGAGTTTTCTCCAAGTATTTTCCACAATTGTAAGGCCCAGGTTAAGCTGCAGGAGAGAGCCTGACATACATATGTAGTGTTGATGCCCATGTTAGGTGCTGCTTGGTTTCAAAGGCATCTCCAGGAGCTGATTTAAAACATTTACATCAGTGCGCTGCTCGAATCACTGAAACTTAGAGGTAAGGAGATAATTATAGATGCTATGAGCAGGCTCACTGGTAGTCATTTCATAGAACTGAATGATGTCATGCCACAGAATAGCTTTGCCATCAGTTTGACAGGTGTTTTGCAAAAAGAAATGCAGGTAGGGGATTTGCATGTGTGCTTGTTACAGATATATTTTTTGGTTTTACCATCTCCAGTTCTTCACGCAAATGTGCCATTTATTAACTAACTGTTACAATGCCAGGTATAAACATTAACCAAGGAAGTGGTGGATCTATACAGAGATTGACAGAGATCTATACAGAGATTTAGCTGTTTGCTAAATGTTCACTTTGATTGCTTAAATAGAGGCCCTGGCTCTTTCGTGACTTGTCTTATGGAAGACATCAGCTTCAGAGCACTGTAAACTTCCTTCAGTGCCGTCACTCCCTTCCCACTACCTCTGCCTTGTTAACATCCTTTAAATGTCTAGCTGTGTCAGGGAGAAGACCGTATTGCTGAGTCTGTATTGAGACTGCTATGAAAAGTTTTCCCTTGACAGTGTCAGAAATGTTACTCAGAGTCCCTCAGACAGCTACAGCATTCTTAAATGGAATACAACTCACCCTTTTCCCCCTTTAATGTGTTCAGCAGACAGGTGGCAACCCAACTGCTGGGAAATTCCTAAGTATTTATATCCTTTAACTCTCAAATGATATGAACAAGTAATAGGAAATGTCATGCACTGGGTATATGAGCAATGTTCCCATTAATCAATCATCCGAAATAAACTGGATTATTATGTCTGCTTGTACTATACTGCGTACTGAAAGAGCAAGCTTGATTCATATTGGCTCTGCTCCGTGTGGAGCTTTATGGGCAGAATCTCTCACGAGTTCACTCCTCTTCCAGACGTGCTTTGGCTAGGCACAAGAGAGACTCACAAATGTAGGATACCACCAAGATGCAATTGTCTACTTGCTGGTGCTAGCATTTGCCTCCCAATTAGACATCATTTTTAACTGAGTATAGAAGCTGTGAGGCAGCACAGATCCACTCCTGAAAAATGAGATCTTTAGTTGCTCTAAACCAGTGATTAGACCCAGCATGTTTTAGAGACAACTGGGATTTTGTAAATGAAGTCCAAACAAAACAAATGACTTTTTAATTCCTAGCTTCAAGAAAGAATGGCTGATTCACTGCTGAGGTTGTGAACTGACTGGTGTCCTACACATCAATCCAAAGAATGAAAATGGAATTTGTGAGTTACACTGGAGGTCCCATCTGCCTCAGTTCCTGATGATCTTTCATCAGTTTTGGCAGCAGACTACTACTTTTAATGGATGTGTCACAGGGCATCCTTCAAGACAGGAAATCACAGGGAATCCCAGAAAAGTGCCATTGTGTACGTTCCTGGAACAACTCACTTAATATAGAAAAAGACTCTCAGCACAGAACATGTAGTGCCAGACAGGTTGCACTCACTACCAGCGTGGTACAGATCCTCACTGGCTAGACACAATCTTTGCAGGCAAGTACCCCGAGGCAAATTTATCTGCAACACATGTATTTGGTGTGCACTGTAGGGTGACACACACGATCTGTTCAGCACCTCTGAGGTCCAAATCCATAGTGCCAGACAGTTTACAGGGTGGTTTGCCCTCCTCTCTGAACACAATGTGGATTCTATAGCCATGTTCCCACCAAAATACATTGAAGTGCCATTAGGAAGCACACACCTACCGAAAAGTCTGTTTGAAAGATGAGAGTCTCAAACTACTTGAGCATACCTGTGTAAACTACTGAAAACAAAACAGGTGTCTTATGGACTGCAGAAAAGACAGATGTCCCTGAATCCGTAGTGCTGGCAGTCTGTATAAATAAATGAAAATAATTTCAAAAAATTACAAAGCTCCTTGGCATAATAAATCATTCATAAACAATTTAGATGGCTTTGTTGCTTAGTCTTTGTATGTTTTGGCTTATACATTTCACAATCTGACTGCACAACTGAGAAGAAACGAGTACAGTACAGCCCTTTTGCACCACTCTAGAAGTGCTGAGAAACATTTAACTGGAAGTAAATATGCCCTGTGGAGCTACACTGTCAACTTACGAACAGTTATGGAGAGTGAGGTATGTAACTCAGAATAAGACTCTGAGATTTTTTTAAGATATGTTTGCTTTTCCGTTTGTTACTAGGGATATTGGTGTTGTTGTTGTTGAAGGATTTCACACCTTCATGCCTTAAATTACATATATATGGCCTTGACTCATTTTATTCCAGGGCCTTTTTTCACACCTCTACCAATGTCAAAGGGCCTCCCTATGGATATAAATGTGATTTGCTACCATAAAAATATCCAATTGCTAAGGACAACAACAACTTTTATCTGTCCTATAAAATCCAAAAGCCTCACTGCATCACAGGCATGCCCTAGAGAGACAAAGCAGAGACAGGATCTGAGTATGGTTTTAACACCCACTGAGATGAATCAGTTAAAATACATTGTGTGTTATTGTATTACTATTGCAGAGTCTCTCTTTTACATAAAGTTAAGCTTGCTTGTAAACTTTAATTGTGTACATGTTACTTTAGTAATTTTTACAGTATAAATTCATCTTCAATAACCTGACTTTAGAATATTTGGTTTAGCAATAATAGGATTAACCTCAGAGGATCTATATTTTTAAAGAACTGACTTCCGCCTGAAATCACTTTGCTCATAACAATTTAAACATAGAAATTCATAGACTAACATTTCATAATAGTGACAGGACTATCCTGATGTTTGACAGATAAAGTTTCAGTTTGCCAGATAAAGCTTCAGCTGGGGACACTGATGCACTGAGAATTCTCAATGTAAAATAATACAAGATACAGGAATCATGACTGCCCCATAAAACAAATCAGGTTGGAAGGGACCTCTGGAGGCCAGCTGGTCTAACTCCCTGTTCACAGCAGAACCAACCTCAACATTCAGTCCAGCTCCAAAGTTAGATCAGTTGGCTCGGGACCTTGTCTGTTCCAGCACTGACCATCTCCAAGGACGGGGAGGCCTCTCTAGGAACCTGTTGTAGTGTTTGACCGCTCTCATCCTAAAGAGCTTTTCTCCATTGTCAGACAACAGATGTCAGCTGAATGACTGACAACAAGAGTAACTCGCTCTACTTCTGTTGGATTGGCAAGATGGGCTGGCTCATGTTGCATTATAACAATGCCAGATCCACAGCAAGGGAAGTGTCAGGACCACACAGTAAGAAGCAGAGGGCAGGAAACTGTGAGGCAGAGCATCACCTGATAGATGGGCTCAGCCAAGGCACCTGCCTGCATCTTCCCAAGCTCTGTACACCCATGCCACTGACAGATGTTGGTTCACTCTTTCCCTACCACTTGCTGGGCAGCCTTGTTCCTATTTTGCCATCTCCTCTCCAGTGACTGAAGTGTTTGTTCACATGCTCTTAACCAAAGGGGGACCGTGCTCTTCTTTCAGCTTTCAGCATTAGTACAACTGCAGCCTGCTCTCCTGCTGGCATTAGATGGTAAGAAGGTATTTTAAATGAATCATCAGTTATAATAGCCATTTTTCTTAAACTGTGGCTGACATCATTTAATTGTAGGTCCTACTACAAAATAACAGATGAATAAACATATAATTTCTGCAACTTAGTAATTAGACAGGCCCTTCTAACAGGGGCTTCTTTTTCCTTTTATATTCTGGAACTCAAATTGCATCTACCATTTTCCCACAACTGTCTCCACTGACTGGCTCACAAAAGACTGTGTCCTCATATGTTCCTGTCTAGGAAGTTCTTCTGAGCTTTCACAGCTGCTGAGAAAAAATGTCTTGGAAAGTCACGTCCTCTACTTGAAATTCCCCCTCTTAAAAAACCTTCTGCCCCATTTGATTTCATAATATCCCATTTAGATCTTAAATGGTCATGAAGAGGCACATTCTTCAGCATAACACTATCTGGAACTCATCATCATTTGATCAATGGCTTGAAACAATTTTTAGTGACTGGAGAGTCAACAAGCCAAGTTTATATCTGAGGTAAGCACAAGCAGCTTCAACTAAGTAATGAGAAGTCTGAGACAGACCTTCGCAAAGAAAATAAAACACTGTATTTGCAGCCCTGTGCTTTATCCTCATTGATCTTCTCCCCTTCTTTTTGCAGGCTGAATATAAACCAGGGTTTTAAACATTTTTAGTACATTAATGATTCTTCCCCGGCTAAAAGGAGAACAAGTGGCAAACTGCTTTGACGCAGATACGCTCTTGCAAGATTTTCAACCCCTCTGCAGAGCTAAAAGAGTTGTACCCATACCTAACACACAGAAGCCAGCTTGTTCCTGACCATGGGAAGGGTAGTCAAGAAGGCAATATAAAAATAAACCAGCAGTCCTTCACCTCACCTCCACCTTGCACCTAAAAAAAAAAAAAAAGACACGCTCTGAAATTTTCACATGCTTCTTTTCTCTGTAACCTGATATTTTCACCCGTCTTTCTCGACAAACTGTGCTCTCTATTGTTGACAATTGAGCTAGTCTCAGGCTGACAATTTTCTGAGCAATGCATTCAACAAAATAAGACTCTGTTCAGAGTTAACAGTCTTTTATCCTAAGAATGTTTTTACTGTAAGGCCAAAATATTGATGTTCTGGGTGTCATCCACTTAAAAGTTTATATGAATGAAAGCTTATAAATGCAGGTCATTGTGGTGGTCATGCCCTTCTTTCCCATAGCAACAATAAATAGTAATTAACTTGGTTTTCTTTCCCCTTTTAGAACCCAGCCTTATTTTTCATGTCCATTATGAGTTTGTCTGTCTTTTCCTTTTTCATATTTTTATCTTTTATCAGGCTCTTTTTATCTATTAAGTACATTTTAAAGACCCCATGGAATTGAAATCTCTATCATAATCCATTTGAATAACAATGGAGTTTCACTTGTGTATTACTGCAATGCCCAAACTGCACTTTAGAATTAAATAAACAGCAACCTATCAAATCCACAATGTTTAGGATACCTGTAAGTGTCAGGAGTGTCAAGCAGAAACACCAAAATGGATTACGAGAAATGCTAAAGACTCTAAAACTGTCTGAAAATTTCCTTTCCTGTGTACATATGTTGAAAAGTATTTTAAAATAAATAAAGAAAAATAAACTGGTCTTATTTACCACAGGTTATACATTCTCTTTTTACATTCAGACTTTTAAACTATTTTCCTGATTGTGAGCTCACTTTAGCATGTTGTCAAGACAGTAACTTTGTAGTTAATTGTTGATATTGACCCAGATGACATTTAACAGATCACAACTTTAAAGCATTTTATGAATGCTGTACTTTTTTTATCATATCCTTGGTATTCCTAAGAAAATATTTCATTATTAGAAAAACAGGAAGTCTAAAATTTATTTAAGGCTGGTAATTACCATATCCCACATAATTTGAAGTACTCAAGCAGTTAAAAAGAAGGATATGAATAGTCAAAGACCTCATACATTTTATGCTGCCCTCATAATAAACGCAAATACATTTTACTTCTGATTCATCATTGGCCACAAACAAAACATGAACACACAAAGCCATTCTGCAGATAGTATAAATTAGCATAGCAACTGAAGTGTGAGTTGAGCAATGATGATTTACACCATCTGTGCTTACAGCCCATTACCAGTTCATTTCAATAGAAGCGTACCAGCCTACAGACAAGTGACTAACAGTGAGTAAGAGCAAAAAGTAAGTGAGGTGGGTGTTTATTGTGACAACTATCTTAATTTCTGGAATGTGTTTGTGATTTTTTTTAATGTATCAGGTTTTTTGTTGTTTTTATTTAGATATTCTCTCTTTGGATATATAGGAAAGTGAGAAATGTTACTGGTTAAGTTTTTCAGTTTCTATAGATTTGTCTGAACTTGCTGTTTCTTGAGAACAGTATTTCATTATTCTGTTTCCTGATGACAAGATGTTATTATGCTCCTTTTCTGTAAATAGTATTTATTATGGTCTCCAATTTCAAATGCCTCCTTGAAAATTCATCTTGCTGTTTCATAGAGAAGTGGCTTGACCATCAAAATTGTAACTACTTTTTCTGTTTAAGATGATTAGAATTTATCAAAACCCCCTAAGCTTCATAAAGGCCATCCATAGAACCAGAAATTGTTGTTACTTCTTCCTTTGTCTTTTCACACTGTCTTATGTTCTATATCTCGCTTATAGCTTTATATATGTGTGTGTCTCTTAATTGCAAGCTAAGCCAACAAGCTTTTGTGCAAGTGCTTAATTTTAATAATTGCCTGCACAGGTAAGAAAAACCAAAGTTACTATTTTTTTTCCAAGGTGCAAGAGAGGAGAGGGAAAAGGATGAATTAGTGGTTAGATTTGGAATTTGAGAGGACTTGGTTCAGTTCTCTGATCTGCAACCATCTTGCTATACTGCCCTGGATGAGTTACTTCATCTCAGTAACTCAGTCTTACATCCATAAAACATGGTTTCATGATGCTCCTCTGTCCCACAAAAGACTTACAAAAATAAAGGGTATCTCTACAAAGATTGTAGAGATAAGAATAATGTACATTTCTATTGAGTAATGGATACAGAGTTTATGAAGTAAGGAGTTACAGGGAAGCAAACAGCTGATGCTCTCTCTCACTCCTTTTTTCTCTGTGCTTTCTGCTGCTCCCGTTCCTGTAATTCTTCTTTTCTCTTTCACTGCTCCAAATCACCCACTGCTGTCCTACAGAGAACAAGAATATTGCTTCATCTTGTCTTATATTCCCAGCTCAAACCCACATATCTGCATCGAACCTAGACCTCTCCACTTGCATACCAACCCCAGCTTGTTGGATGGGCTGTGAATCTGGCAGTCCTAGAGAAGCTACAGGGACGTAGAGCTGTGAAAACTACCTGCAGTGACAGACTAGTGATGCTATTCTCATTTAACCACTTTCCAGAGGGATAGAGCTTCCAAGGTCTGATGCACACATGGAAGGGAAGAATGGGGAGACACTGGGTGTTCCCAGCTCAGTTAGCCCCCGAGCATTGCCACTCGCCACCCCACGTCTCTGATGCCTGCATTTCCCATGCTGCTCAAATCCCTCCTCTCTGGACTGAGCTGTGATCTCCCACTGATATACAGATATACACAAGCTTTTCTCTCTCTTCTGCTCTTTCCCCACCCTCAGTCCTACATCTTCTATAGGTACTGGTTTCCAAATCGTCACGTTCCCATTGCTGCTGTCCCACAAACCTGTGCCGCTCTGACTGCTGTACCCTGCTGTCCATGCCAACAAAGCAAGTAGTATCTAAAAATGCTATCAGTGTTTCAGTGTGGGTATCTCAGCAACACTTCTACTTTTGAATACCCCGAAGAACTGTCGGTAGCAGTTATGTCTGGTACAAAAGTCTGCTCTGAAAGCAGGTTAGGCCTAACCTCCCACCGCCCCTGCAGCTCTCCATGAAAAAGTCATCACCTCACTTCCCATCTGGTGACTTGGGTCTCCCGTAATCTGTTTCAGCCAAAACAAACCAGTGCAGCTGACTTCTACTATTTAAACTGCTTAAGCTGCTCTGGTTGACTTTGGCCAAAACGAGTTCGGGAGGGACTGAGTGAGCAGCTTGCAGGTAGGGAGGGGAAGTGGTAGCCTTTGGCAGAAGACAGCCATGAAGGTGACTGGGAGCTGTCTGGGAATGATAACCTCTTCAACAACTCCACTTCAGCCTATGGAGGAAGTGAGCACCCACAAGGGGATTTTAAAGCATGGTAAATTCTGTGCTTATAGTTCAATTCTCACTTATTTCGCAAGAGGTTTCCCTGGCAAACCACTCCTTTCCACTGCGCAGAAACAGGATGACGTTACTCAGGCTGTCATTCATCTTTCCCCTGTTTAATCACTGCTAACTGATTAACCAAATGAAGTGCCATAAAATCCATTAGCTTCAAAAGGAACAAAAAGCTGCACTAGCTTTTACTAATAAATAAAAAGAAACCTTTGTAAACAAGGTGCATGACCTCCAGCTCTTGAAAGTACCCAGCTATTGCCCCTCCCTGGCCCCCAGGAACAGGGGCAGTGAAGGGTGACACACTTGCAGCCACTCCTGCCAGAAGTGAGACATGAACGGGTAGCACATGGGGGAATGTCAAAGTTCAAGGGCTGTTGCATAGCCTGTTGGATAGCCACCATAATGTCTTTTGCCCTTGTTTTACCCCATATAGACACTTCTGATCTTCTTATCTCATAAGCCTCATGAGGAGGTACAAGAAAGGAACACTAACTTTAACTCTTTCAGTACCATTTTCTCAAAAGGAACAGTGAACTTAGGCCAAAAAATCCATCACCAGAAGTATAGCAAAATACATTTCACAGAATTGACAGACTTTAAAAACTTGGGGAGGAGAGGTCAGCAGCCAGGGACACCACCAAATCCAGGCACTCTCTCTCCCAGATGGTTCAGGTGTTTGCCAAACTAAGGCCTGACTCTCTCCTGGTTTGCACCTGCAGTTCAGATCATTTCCAGGAGCCTGCTCTGTGCAAGTGGTAGGGAGGAACGAAAGGCTCTCATAGGGGAAAAAAAAAGAGTTAAGCTGGAGTTAGACTCTGACATGCAAAGGAGTTACTGCTCCTACACGAGCGGCCATGGCCAGCTGAGGGATGTCAGCTGCCAACACGCTCACACTTGTCTACTGCATACAGGAGATAAAGGATGCAGCTCCTATTCTCAACGAAGCGAGGTCTGATGCTGCTGTGTCTGAGTCCTCCTGACTCCTTCTGTTGGTGTCTTCAGGTTAGCAATGAACCTGTCCGGTTTCACCCTGCAGTGTTCTCCCAGATCAGACTTTCGGCTCAAGTTCAGGTGAAAAGAAAAGTTATTCTTAGTAATAATTTCAACGTGCAGGAATTAATTGTGATACCACTGGTTTTGTCATGCATTAGGAAAAAGAAATATCCTGACTCTATACTGAAAAAAACTTTAACTTGCTGTTCTAGTACAGGTTTGTCTGCATATATCCTTTTTTCCAGCTAAAAAGAAAATTATTTTCAAAAGATCACAAGTACTTCTTATTCTTACGGTTTTACAGTCAGGAAACTTTTAGAGTCTCACAATTTAAACAAAGCCCAAACCTGTTACATAAGGCGTTACTGAGTTGAGATGACGAAAGGGAAGAGAGAATTGAAATGTCTTTCCTCCTCACCACGCACCTCTCTCTGCTGCTCCCCTCTTCTCTTTGTGAGGATGAACGTGCTGGAACTATTTGTTCCTGCAATTTTCTGGAATGAAAGAGCTGAGGCACTGGCCGTCACCTCCAGTTTCTCTGGCACGCTCTCTGATCCCCTTCGTCAAAGTGGGTCAGTTCTAGCTCCGTTAACCAGCAGTTAATTGTGCAGATTTTTAATGCCATGGGCACTTTGGGGGTTTGGGAAAGGCCTCTTTGGGGCCACTGGTTAATTGAGACACAAGGGCAAAACTGCTTTTCAGCTACTGGCAAATGGACACGTGCAAAATAGTGAACATCCCAGTGTTAGTTGCTTTACTGTAATTTGTTCACTGCTTTTGATCTTTTGTCTCTCTCATGGAGCTTGGGCTTCTCTCTCTCCTGCACGCTCTGCACTCCCTCGCACAGGACGTTAACTGTTCAGTACGAGTGCCAACAAGGCTTTCTCATGAGACAGCTCACAACTCCTTAACACAAGGCCCTTCATCAAGGTGGTTCTTGGTCAATATTGCCAGGACAGAGCCCACCACCATACAATTTATTGAGTTACTTGCTTCCTGAAACATCAACCACCCAAACCATTTTACTGTGAGTGATAGCCATGTGCTTTTCCAAAGGCACTTTGTTTGAAGAGACAGCCACCAAGAACACAAGGACCCATGCAGTTAATCCTCTTCCTCATGCTGTGTTCCAAGGGCTTCTGGCACAGGGATTCAAAAGCCATCAGAGGTGATGGATTGGAGTTCGAATTTTGGTGTGCAAGTTGTCCTGCGTACCCAGCAGTGCTGGCAGGTTCCCCATAGTAATGATGCCTCCGAGGAGGAAAGAGGACTGCAGAATATTCTCTCATACGTGGAACAGGGATGTATAAGACAGAGAGGACCCATGTAGCCCCTGAAGGATGTACCTCGCTAGATCGGATTGGTACTAGCCATAACAGATACATGTCAGACAAAACTAACATATGCTTCCGGGTATCTGCATAGATTTTCACTGGGCGGTTTCAGATTTTCAAATTTATTTAGCAAGGTTATCTAAAGAGCAAAGGTCCCCAATGTTCCACATGGCCCACAGGGTGCTCTGCCCACCTCAGTGACAGGGGTTGGAACTGGATGACTTTAAGCTCCCTTCCCTCAAACACTCTGTGATTGTATGATCCCATAACATTACCGCAGCAGCATGTGACGCCTTCACACCCAGGTGGTTCTGCATCGCACCGAACGGCGGCACATTGTAAAAGCAAAGGCCAGGACGGTATTTAGGGCTGCCCCTTGAGCTGGTGCAGGGCAGAGGGGAGGGGAGATGGCCGAGCGGGCCAAGGCCGAGGGGCCAAGGCTGCGGGGCCGAGGCGTCGCGAGGCGCCACATGCCCGGCAGGCCCCCGGCCGCGCGGGGAAGGAGCCGCGGGCGGGGCGGGCCCTGCGGAACCGNGGCCGCCGCTACCGCCGCGGCCCCGCAGGGATCCTCTCTTGCTGCTCCTCCTCTTTCTCCCTCACCCTCTCCCCCCACCTTCACCCCCCGGCTGAGTTCATTCACTGGGATTGGTTTCAAATGACGCCATCGCTTTATTTTTACACCAATGACCTCATCCCAGCAGCTTGAAGTTTACTGACCAGCAAAACTCTTTTCTCTCGCTCGTTCCTCTCCTTGTGCCTGCTCTTCCCGGGTGTTTGTCGTCGTTTGGGTCATTCTGGGAATCTAAGACTTTATAAAAACAAAACAAACCCAAACAAAAAGACCAAACACACACACAAAATCCCCCAACCCCCCGAACTTTTTCCCTCCTCCCGAGCTTTTCGGTGCGTGTGTCCCCCTCATCACTGTCCCCTTTTAATTTTTTCAAGCCATCTTGGGAGGGAGGGGGAAAGGAGAGGGAAAAGAGAGCTCCAAAGCTCCAAATGTTTCCATATATAGCTCCTCTCCCTTCCCACCTTCACGCTTCCCACTCTTAAAAAAAAAAAAATATATATTTTTTCTTGTCTAATTTTTAAAATTGCTGGGGGCTGGTTGTTGGTTTTTTAGGTGGGTTTTTTTTTCCCCTTA
>VZTD01004420.1:52743-184108 GCA_013397725.1 Rhagologus leucostigma
CCGCCGCCCCCTCACCTCCGGAGGAGAGCGCCCGCAGTGGACAGGTCGCTGCCCCGGCCCGGGCGTGCTCCGGCCGCCTCCGCAGGTGGTAAGAACGGGGGCCGGAGGGAGGGGGAACGGCACAAGCACCGCACGGCACCGGCGGCCGCCCCGCGCTGCTCTCTCTACCTGCTGCCGGCACCCCGCTGCCCGCGGCGGCTCCTGCCTCGCGTCCCTTCCTTCCCCTCCTCCCGCCATCCACCTGCCTCTCCCCGTGCGGGGAGGAATCGGGGCGCCGCCGGAGCGCGGGGCGGGAGGAGGCGCCGCTGGGAGAAGCGATGGGAAGGAGCCCGCGGGCTGCCCCGCGGGGAGCTCGGCGCTGCCCGCGAGCCGCGGCGTGCGCGGCTGCCCTGCTAAACTTAGCCCGCAGCGCTGGCTCCGAGCGGGCTGCGCAAAATGGTCGAGGATGCTTTAAAGCCCCGGAGGGCTCCTGAAG
The DNA here is from genome assembly GCA_013397725.1 of Rhagologus leucostigma. Taxonomy (NCBI): domain Eukaryota; kingdom Metazoa; phylum Chordata; class Aves; order Passeriformes; genus Rhagologus; species Rhagologus leucostigma. The sequence goes on from VZTD01004420.1 coordinate 53,219, forward strand.
AAATGTTGAAGTTCTGCTTTCGACGTGGAAAACGTTTAAATTGAGGCGGCTGACAAAATGGAGGGCTGCCGCCTCGTCCAGGAGCGAGGCAAATTGCAGATTGTTAACCTGGCATCGCGCTCGCCTGAGCTCCCGGCCCGGGGCTGGCGCCGGGACGCGGCCTGACAGATCCCCGGTCCCGGCTTTGTCCCCCCCCCGGCCCGGGATGCGGGGCTGAGCGCGCATCACCAGGTGTATGGGATGTGCCTGTTGCCGAGTCCGACCAATGGCAGGATTTTTCTGCGGCCAAAAAACATTTGGTTAGATGTCAGATGGGAAGCTGTGATTTTTAAAATTATTATTTTGTTTTTTAAATTTTTTTTTTAGAAAAGAAAACCCAGGAGAATTTACTTTCTTTTACCATCGTTTCAGCTGCTTGAAATATAAAATCGATTTCTTTGTTTTTCCTTCAAATGAAGGGTGTAGTCATAGCGAACTGTATTGTCTGACCTATGACTAACTTTTTTTGTTCAAACATTCGGTGTATACCCAGCAGAATAAATAGATCTGTGCTAGTTTTGAAACCTAAAAGCAGATTAAACTGTTTCTCTTCGTAAGGATGTGTGTTGGGGTTCTTGAAAGAGAAAACCCCAACCTAAACCCCAGAATGATTTTGTAATCCTTGCTCTGAGATTTATGCTATTCCTGGCAGTGTGTGGTTTGGTAGATACAGAGTTTACAAAGTCACAACTGACCAAACAGGAGTTGGTTTAGACTCTTGTGTTTTGAGGGGAGGTGGAAAAATAGTAAGTCTTAATTTCTTTTTATGGTGTTCATCCCACTGCCCATTGGAGATTGAAACATTCATCACAGTTGTTTATGTTGGTTGTCTGGGAGTTTCTGCTTGAATGTGGAGTGAAGTATGCAACAGGGAGGTGTACATGTATTTTTAGCTTTCATTTTTAATGACAAAAGACACAAAGAATAGTGATATTTACGACTAAATCTTGCATTTACTGAGTATGTTTATTAATATTTTGAGGATGGAATCTATAAGAAATATATGAGTTGTAGTAAGTTCCAGTTGTTATGCTTGTTTAATACGCTAGTGCTTTAGTAAATCTTAATACACAATTTAAAAGTCCCTTTTTAAATGAGCAAACGTGTAAAAGCAGCAGAGAAGGTGTCAGTTCCTGTGCCAGAGATGGTAGCTTCACAATGCTGTATGGTTTAATACATATGGAAAGGTCCAGAAAAACAAACCAAGCATTTAAAAATGTAACATGTTGTATAAAGATACCTGAGTACATTCCTGCACCAGTAGCTCTGCTTTTGTTAGCTGCCTAAGCAGATGTAATGGAACAAGATCACACCAGAAAAACTTCTGTAGGAGATAGTGAGCTCAGTTATCTTTGTTTCTGTAAAAATGCACGCTCTTCTTTCAGCAAAGACAGCTGGCCGGGCAGGGGTGTTTGCTTTTAGCTTGGCCTGGCCATAGGGACGGTATCGGCAGGGGCTGTGCAGGAATGTGTTAAATGGATTTCGCTGGGAGCTGTCTCCCAAGCCATCCCCGGCAGGGTGCCAGCCCTCAACCCGTGGGAGGAGTTGTGGTTGTATCTGCCGTGTGCCTGTGCACCTTCCTTGGCAAATCAACCCTGCCCTGGGAGCTCTGTGCTGCTGCTCACAGGGGGAGTGAAGTCATATGGAGTCACTGGAAACTGGATGTGAGATGGGCCAGTCGCTCTTCTGCCTATCAGATAAGAGATTCACGTAGGCCTTCCGAAGCCCTCAGGGGCTACATTCAGGCTCTCCTCTCAGCCTTCGTAAGAAATGTCAAATAGCCGAGTTAGATGTTGATTTCTGTTACTTGCGTTTATCTTCAAGTGAGCTCTGCTCCAAAGTGTTGGGCAGTAGGAGGTGTGTGCAGGGCGAGGGCTTTGCTCTGTCACTTGGGTTTTTAAAGTTCAATGCCATAATCCTCACACCGATTCAGCAGTATTCACTGTTTTCAAAATACAGTTTTACTAAGAAATACAGTAAGCACAGCTGAAGCATTTTTATCCCCCCAAGAAAAAGGAGGCAGCAGGATGATAGCTTTCACTTTATAGTATGTCGGCTGAATTTTCTAGGACTTTTTTTTCTTTTTCCTTTCTGTAGAAACAGTCAGGAAAGCATCATGGATATTCTTCGAGTGCTGACAGTCCTTAACAGCCAGATGGCATAGAGTAGTTACTGTCAAAGGATGAGGTGTGGAAGGATTGACACATCCCTTCCTTTTTCTTTTCCACTTTTTTTTCAGCCTTTGAAAGAAACGTGGGTTTGGTCTGTGACTCCACTGAATCTGCCCCTATGGATTTGTTGTTATGATAGTGACTAAGTGCTTCTTGCAATCTTGTAGTGTTTTGTGCGTGGTTGTGTAATGCTACATCCTTGATTATTTAAGAATTTTCAAGAAGCTGGTTTTCTTGGTAATAGGAAAGTAAGCATGTCCCTAATGTGTCAAATGGTACATTTACTTTCCCTGCAATTCCTTAGGAATTGCTTCCAGAATGAGTGTTGGGACATGGGAGGTTTCTGTAGAATATTTTAAATATCAGTAAGTACATATCAGTATCACTAATATTTCTGTGGTTTATTTGGTATCTCCCTCATAAACAAAGGGTAACGTATCATACTTTAGGGCTGCCAGTTGCATACGTGGCCTCTACTTTCTGCACAAATCAAAAGCCACAGGTGATGGCTGGCCTGGTGATGTGCGTCAGGATGTTGTTCTGGACTAAAGCTATTAACTGACTGAAGACCAGGGGTCATTTGCAAGAAGGTGAAGTGAACACTGTAAGTTCAAGCTGCTTTGTAGTCGTTACTTGGAGGACCCTCTCCCTAGGGTTTTATCACTAGTGTAATAGTATCCCCACTCCAGTAGCAAAGCTAATGGAGATCAAACCGGCTCTGGAGCAAGAGAGGAGGCTGGGATGCCCAGTGCTCCTGCAGTATTCCTGCTGTCTGAGGACAGTCACGGCAACAGGACAGCTCGTATCACCACTTCTCTGCTCCACCGTGTCTGATCTTTACATTGGTATTGTCTTGTCAGCACCAAATAGCAAATTTCTATTATAGTTACCCTGTAACTTCCCGTAACACCTGAAGGAAGCAAAAAATAGACATTAATGGTCAAGTTTGGCATCTTAACTTCTAGATTTGCCTGGTTTTAATCTGAGCAGTTCTTGGTTTGCCTGTGGGTAGGGCCGGCTAGCAGGTATCAGTGGAGATGGTGTTGGGCACCAGTGAATTACTGCTCAGGGCTCAGAGCAAATCTGCATGTAGAGTGTGTATATGGAGGGCAGGAGCGAAGATGGGCGTGAGTTCAAGGCCCTGTGTTTCCTTTTGCTGTGCTATGTGCTCTGCTGCTGAGCCAAGAGTGTCCTACTCGGAGCTGGCTCTGGGAAGGCTGGCAGCCTTCCAGGTTGTGTCCCTATGAAATGCTCCGGCAGCTGAAAAGAACCCCACCAAAATTAATAATTGGGCAAGCTAGGAGAGAGGGGAAAGAGTGTTGTTTCAGTGATGGGAGGTTTCCGGTGGGGCTGCGGGGATTCAGTGGGGACATTCCCAAGCTCCCAGGGTGCTGCATTTCTGTGCTTTCACTCTTCAAAGCTGTAAGGTATGAAAGGAACTGCTGAAACAAGGTTCTTCTTTGAGGGGAATTTAGTTATCTCTGCTCCTTCCTGGTTACAATATGACACTTATGTTGCCAGTGACTTATGCAGCTTCTCTCTAAGCGTATTTTGGAACTAAGTTTTCCCTGTGCGTTATGAATTTTCATGCTGTTCCTCATAAACTAGGATCAGTTCCTTGCACAGACCTCCTCAGGTACATTTGCACTGTTCTTTGCTTTCAAGCTGAAGATATTAGCTTCTGTCATTTGTGTAGCAAATAAAGATACAAAAGCAGAGATGTGCAGAAGCTTTCATTAGTTGAGAATAAATGTAATTTTTTTCTCCGTAAGATCTTTTTGCATGCTAGCCGGAAGGATGATCTGCTAAAATAATATGAGAAAAATCTTCATAAAATCAAATGGAACTGTGTTCCATTACATGAGTTTGGCAGAAAATTGACACATTTTCTAATATTGATACTTAAATAGCATTACCCATTTTCATTGTGCTTCACTTGATTTTTGCTTTACTAAAATGATCTATGAATTGAGCCTGTTGACTAAATGATAGATCAGTGGCTGTACAGATACTCTCTTTTTACATATCCCTGCGTGCTTGTCTAAAGTTTTCACATTACTGAAGGCATTGTGGGAGGCAAAAAGATGGGTCTGAGTGTGTAATGTAGCAACACTGGAATGAGAACTTTACAGAGAGCATAAACTGGGGAGGACAACGGGGACTAATTGTATGAAATTCCTTTTATGCACACGTTCTTGAGTTTGAATAACTAGTATGAATTCAGCCTGCTGGATTAGAAGGCTTTGGCTCTGCATGTGTAGCATAAATGTTGCTCTCAAAATAGGAAAGGAACTCTCCCTCCTCCCACACTATTCCGGATAAAATTGATTCAGTGCTGCATTTTGCTCCTACTGAACCCCTAGTAAAGCGTGTTTAAAGGCTGAATAGTTCATAGTGTTAGAGATATAAATGCCACACTTTTAATAGCCCAAGTGTTGTTTTTGCTTCTTGATTGCTAGCTGTAAGAATCATTCACCTCAGACTTTGTAGACTCAAATCCCATGCTAGAACTTGGGTTCTAGCAAGATGGTCCTTGCAGTGGAGTGCCTTTCTCCATAGTGCATATTTCACTAAGTTTGTGCAGTCCCTCAAGCAGGACAGGCACCCATCTTCTAAACACCATCTTACAGATACATGCAAAGAGTCTGAACTACGCTTCAGAGGGCTTCTCTCAGCCATCCTGCTACTGAAACAAGCCTTAATGTCAGAGGTGGGTTGAAATCACCAAGAATGTTTGCCTGAAGAATAGACATGGGGTTACTTTCCACTCATTCTATTAATGCTACTTGGAATACGTATAGCACCTATCACCTATCCAGTTCCCACAAGTGTTTTGTTACAAGTGCTTAGGTGTTGGGGTTTCATACCTCCCTACTTGAAAATTCATGCTTGGGACACAGTGTTTTCTCTTGCTTTCCAGCTTTGCTCTCCCTGACTTTCGTGGGAGTCTGCTTGAACTCTGGAAAACTGGAAGGGAAGAGAGGTGGAGAGGGAAGAAACTTTGTGTTACATGTCGTTCTTCTAATGTCATCATACTCGGAAGTGCCTTTCCAAACGAAGACAATTCAGATAGAGGCCTCTTACTACGAACAGTTGGGGACCAAACAGAATAAACTTCAGCTTGGTTTTCACAAAGATTCATAAATGTTTGGCAATTTTTAAGCAAGAAGAAAAGCTCTTCCAGTAAAGGAGTACAGCAGTAATCTTAGTGCATTGGGTTGACATGTTGTTGGGTTCTGATAAGTTTCAGAATATGCAATAGACTGAATCCAGATCAGCAGAAGGCAAATGGTGTCACCACTTTAGGAGGGCTCTCTCCACCTGTCAGAAGACCTTGTGTGCAAGGCAGGTGTGCTCCAAACTGAGGATAGGCTGTGAAAGTCTCTCTTCCCATAGTCTGCTTGGAGCTCTGCATTGATGGTAAGTCTCTTCTCCTAGCAAGAGGGCCCTGAACCTTCTTCCCTTTTCTCCTGGGCTACTCCCACATCATTTTAGTTTCCTAAAAGCTCTCAAGCTGTTAGACAGTGGATGTTGGGAGGCCTTACTGAAGAAGGGTAATCTCCAGTGACGGGTCTGTATGTTCACAGTCCTGTATCTCAGGAAGACAGGGCAGCTGAAGGCAGATGAAAGCAGATGGGCACTGTCCTTATGAGAGCTGGTAAACTTAATGTTCTCCTGACTAGTAGGAGGCTTACAATAAAGTCTAATAAAGCTAAGAGAGCTGCTTGTACTTGTACTTTCTGCTGCTACTTTGTTTGTTTCTCACTATCTCGCTTTTTTGTTTTGGTTTTTCTTGCATGTAACTTTTCAGCCGAATTGGTCTGATTTTCCTGGTCGGTGGAGTGACATCTCTTGTCCAGCTGTTGAAAATCCCTGACTTCTCATGGCTGACACAGTGTGGGCATGCTGTCAGTTTCCCAGTCCTCTGTTCTGCTTGTTAGATAATTCATAATGTTAGAGATATAATGCCACACTTCTAATAACCATAGATATAGATCCATGTTTGGTTACCATCCAGGTGACAAAGCTTGTTTCCTCAGTGTGGCTCACTTCACTGTCTGCTGTGATTTCCAGGTAGACCTATTTGAAGATGCCTGAAAAATATGCCTATCCAGCCCAGGCATGATTGTATGAGTAGTCCATTTGTTGCCTGTTTCCTGTGTAAATATTACTGAAAGAAATTAACTCCTTCAAGAAAAAAAGGGATGAAAAAGAACAGGAGTACAAGTTCAAATCTCCAAGATCCTGGTCAGGACAGCAAAAGAAAGTGGTGAAATACTGATTAACTATTACTGTCATTGCACATTTTCCCAAGATACTATTTCCATGAAGAGACACACCTTTCCACCCCCTCAAATTTACAGGATTTGAAACTTTTTCTGCAACTGGGGCTTGCATGAGTTGCCAGCTCTCTTGCAGGTGTGACCTGTTGTGAAATGAGGAAATGTGTGGTGTCTCTTTCCCTTCTGCCTCATGTATGGTTAAACCTATAGAAAGCTGTGGAGGAAGCACAGGCACGCAGCTCCTCTGACAGCCTTCTGCAAATACAAGCTATTAATGACCATTGCCTTTCATGGGCAAAACCAGCCCTGGCAATTGCTTTGTGCACTTTATTTCATGGTGTAACAAGCAAGCACATTAGCTATTTTTATTCAAACACCCAGACATAAGGCAGTACGGCAAAGTGGCTATGAAATGTCTGCATAGCGAAGTGAAAATACAGCTGCTGTTTAACACTAAATCTTTTCCTTTTACTTACAGGATATTAAGGGTTCAACCAATGATCATCTAATCTTTCTAATTGAGTCGTGGTGAGGATTTTGAAGATTTAGAATTAAAATAGGCAGAATGTTCTTTTCAGTCAGTGACTTTGTCTACTGTTTAAGTCAGCAGTAAGGAGGTAATGCAGTAGGGGAGGTGGGTAGGTGGGAAGAGGGGACTGCTTCAGGGTAAAGGTTCAGGTCTTGGCCTTTCAGAAGGCTTTGGGACTATCTCTGAATGTACTGCTTAGTGGCAGGCACAGAAGAAAGCTGAATATAGTGACACTGTTAGCAAATGCTGGCTTAGAGAGGTGCAGTTGTTTTGGGAATTTTTAAAGGCTGCCAAGCCCTTTGATGGTGGTTTTCCCACTTTTTTTCATTTTATTTTCCTTTCCCGTGAAGAGGCTGTCTACTTTGACAGAAAAATGGCTTTCATGGCATGATGAATAAATTTTAAAAAAATGTAAGACTGTGTTGACGATTTCAGTATTTCAAAGCCAAGAATTTATGTCATGGATTAACTTGGGGGAGGGATGTTGGGCATATAAATTTTTGTGTATGTACATGCTCAGCATATAGCATATATATAGATATATATACACCTCAGTATTGACATGTGATCTCCAGTTCAATTTTGGTAAAAAAAATACAAACCAAAAAAAAAAAACCCAAATCTTTCAGTATAAGAGAGATGCTAGAAATCCTAAGGAAAAAAGAGACATCACTTAATATGCTTTTTCCCTGACCTAGAACCTGCCTGATATTGTAGTAGATATCCTGTAGTAGCATTTTTATATATCTTTGCTTAACTAAATTATTAAATACACTTACAAAAATCTTCTTGTTATATCCACCAAAGTAAGGCATTCCTATCGAGTGCTTAGTATTTGGCTCAGCTTGTGTTACTGCTTTTCTATACAGTCATACCTTATGCTTACTTACCTATTTATTACTTATTTACCTGTTTTTATAATTTATGTTGGCAAAATGAGGATATACAAGTCTAACTTCCTCCTTGTAATACCTCTCCCTTTCAAATATCAATTGTTATACATGAAAGCACAGCTAGAGTAGTCTGTCTATTGGCAGAAAATAGCATTACTCTTTGAAGTGAAGTGGGATGGATGTTAAGTCGATCAGCTGCTTTGGGACAAGATGTAGATAAAGAAATGGAACCACCAACGTGTAACCACATCCTTCAGCTTCTCCAACAGCAGTAAAATGGGCTTCCTTGAATTACAAATTCTGCACATTTTGTTCTGATTTATGTTTAAATGGTTAACTTGAAATGCAGTTCTATCTTCTGGGGACAGAGCTGTGATCCTTCTGCTTTTACTCAAAATGCAGTTAAATTGCACTACAGTGGAAAAATACTCAGGCTTATCACTTTCTCAAGCTGAAGTTTCAAACAGTTTATCCAGTTTCAAAAGCTGTGTGTGAAAAAGGTCAACTTCTGTCATAGTGAAAATACTAGAAAAAGAAGATGTGTGTAAGGAGCAGAACTGGAGAGAGAAAGAAAAGGGCACAATGGAAAGAAGAGGTATCGATCAGATGTTGAGAAAATATACCTATGTGGGTTAAATAAAGGAAAAAGAAAAGAAGAGTGTCAACAGAGATTAAAAGTATTTTTAGGAAGGAAGAAAAGTCCTGCCTTAGTTGCACGTGAAAATGACATTCCATTTAAATCACAGAAACTATAGTTCTGATGTCTGTTCTGTCTGACAACAGAATAGGATCATTCCACTTTGGTTGGTAGTGCTAGGCTTGTAGGAGTAGATAACAAAAGAGTTATTTTCTGTGTGTATGAGGAGAAGTCTTTTGACAGGCTGTCTAAATAAAGTCTAATGGCAAGTTACAGGAAGTACAGGGGAAGGTGTAACTTCTGATAGGTTCATAGTAGTAAATACTATTTGTGCATCTAGAAAATATCTTCTGAAGGTTGTTAAACAGTTTTTTTGATTTATAACTCATGTAACTGAAGATACACCTTAAAAACTAGAAATGTTGGGTGAGATTATGTGGTGGCCTTTGAGAAGATAACATTGTGTGGGTTTGTGTATTTGGTCCTTATCCCTAGGCATTTGTAAATATTTAAGAATGAGTTAATTTCAAAATTTTTCATTATAGACCATATCTTCATGTTGAAAATTTGTAAGGTTCAGAGGCTTAAGCTTCAAATAGCTTGCTCCTGAGTCCACATAAAGACATGTCTTTCAGTGCAACTGAGAGGATGGGAAGAAGTGTGGAAAATTATCTGTCTGAATGCTTCTATTGTGAGTTGCTATTTTTCTTCATGCTGTTAGTAATTTATTGTTGGCTTTTTTAAGATCTGGTATGTATGGAGTTATTCTAGACAGAAGAAAAACTTATATTAAAGAAAAAAGGTGGCAAACTTTGTGTTTGCTTCTAGAATATGTTGAGTTCAAGAGGCTGATATCCTCTAAATACATTGTGAGTACAAATGTGCCAGCTTCCCCAGGCCCTTGCTGTTTGTCTTCTGTCATTTTGGGGTTATGTTAAATGCTGCCATTGGTGTGAGTGCTTTGTAAGTACAAGTAGTCGGTGCCCCAAGGAGCCTTAACCTAAATACACAAAGCAGCAAACAGCGGTCTAAAGACTATTGACAAAGTGTCTTTTTCCAGCTGTGCACGTAGAAAAGGTTACCACGTCTGGCTGCTTGACCCAGTCCCTCTGCCTGTAGCTGCTGCCCTAAGCCTGCTGCTTAGGGTAGATTGTATGACTTCATTCGAGGCCAAGTCAGGGAACGAACTCACAAGTAGCCTATTTTCTTTGTGTTTGGTTTGAAGCAGACCAGAAATCCATCATACTGTTTGCTCCATAGACTCTAGGTGGTCGTTTGCTCCATGCCAGACCTTAAATTACCTGCCTTCTTGAAAGCTTAGAAGTAAAATACTTTGTAGACTGTCCTTTCCTTCCTTCTGTGTTCTGCCTAACTGGCTATTACCCTTGTTGTCCAGAAGAAGTGGGTTCAGTCACAGTAAAAGTGGAATTGGAGAACATTAGCATGGATCTACTGAAAGTAGTGGAGCTCTCTCACACGAGGATAACACAGCGTGCATTTCTGTGGCAAGTAACACCAAAGGCTTGCAGGTACTGAGATTCTTTCTTTCTTGTCTTCCCAGCCACTGTCTTTTCAAACTTACTCTTTTAATGGCTGTCAGGATCCTACAGTGAGCCAGAGCTGGGAACCAGAAATGGCTGAAGATTGTTTGGATGTGGTTTACTGCTGAATTTGTTTATTCTACTTGGTTGTACAGTCGGTTTGTGACTGATGTAGCTCTTTGAGTCAGCTCGCTGGATTTGCATGTGAGCTGGCATGAGGGACTCGGGCGCTCACTGGTAGCCCTGACTTAGCTTGTTTTAAGCTGCCATGGAATGTACCCCCTCAAGCTTGTCTTCTGCAGAGGCAGCAAGAAGTATATTCATGACATAGATTTACCCACTGGAAACCAAGGCTAGAGCCATTGATTCAGGCTATTAAGCTGATTGCTCTTTGTTTGCCCCTGTCCCTTCAAGTTAGCTTGGCTTGGCTTCCCAGGGTTCCAGGAGCTTTGTGCTCCATTGGGAACTCTTGTCTGCCACCTGACAAGTTTAGAGCTTGGGTTCTGTCAGGATGCTTTTGCTTTAAAACAGGGCCAGGACATATACATGTACGTATGTGTGTTTTCATAGATACAGCCACATGCAAACCGTGTATCTATACATACATGAACGTGCACATGTATATGTACCCATATACTCTGTCCAGAGCAGCTTATATCTTATAAAGCTTTTATTCAGTGTGACTTTCTTTTTTTTTTTTTTTTTTGATGGCTTATAGGGTAAGAAAAGCAATTAATTAGCTAGCGGAACAAAATAGCCTTTCAGATGATAGGGCTTCTTAGGCTCTTTTTAGGGATAATGAATTGAGAAAATCTGGATACACAGTCTTCATGTAGTTTTAGTGGTCATAGCTATCTGAAGTAGGCAGGTAAATTTTGTAGATTTGGTAGGTTATGGTGTATCTGTCTGATCAGAAATCACAAGCAGAAATCGTGTATTCATTACTTGGTCTTTTAAAGGAAAGCGAAATGAAAACCTCATCTTTTCCTACTGGAAACTTGAAAGCATTTCTTTTATATCATACTTACTAGGTGAAATGAAAAATCTCCTTTCTGCTTTTAGAATGGATAGCTGGTAATGTCTATTCATTTTTTACCCTGTTTTTTTTTTTTTCCTTCTCATATTAACTTAAATGGTGCTAGTGTGTTCAGAGTTGTCATTTTTCTCACTTGTTAATAGCTTTTGTCATCTCTGCCCACTGCTCTGGGGGAAGTGTTGATTAAACCTACAACTCCATTTAGCACTCCCATTCCTTTTCCAGTGGTGGTGTCTGATTTCTTTTTAATCCTAATGCTGTATTTTTACATACTTTCAATCTCAATCATTTGGGGGTTTTAGGTGTTCCTTACATTTACTCTAAGTAATAGTATGGTGATACCAGGACCATGTTCTTGGAGTCCTGCCTGGAGTAAAAGGGTTCTGCAGGTTCAGCTGGAGCTCTGCAGAGCTCCTGATGCTGTATGGCACTGCTGTGATGGAATGGCATCCACACTGGAACAGATGGCATTGCAGAAGATCTTGTGTTGTGCAGATAGGAATCCAGAACATCCTGCTGGTGAACCTGCCATTCCTACAGCACGCTGGGACTAGTCATGTTACTGGTGACATTTTGTCAGCTGAAGGCTTTTGTCATTCAGGGAAAAGACTTTTTTTCCCCGCTGCCAGACCATGAAGACTGCATTTTGCTGACTTGTGCCAAATTTGCGTGTGGGTTTGTGCAAACAAGTCAACTGTAGTAGCCTGTCTGTCAGCACAGCTCTGCCCTTCAGCCAGGTGCAGAGCTAAAGTGGTTAATTCCCAATGACTTCATCCAGTGTTGTTACTATCAACAGACACATCCATTTGGGGTTTTTTTTTCCCCTCTACTACTCTTCTGAGGGGTGTTTTCCATCTCCTCGGCAGTGGGGAATGGGTGCATATGGTTGTAAATATTATGTTTATCTTAAGATTTAGATTCTTTGGAACTTTTTTGTTATAGACTACAAAGTGGGCTTTCTAGAAAGTCTACATAAAGTTCTTTCAAGCAATTGAGTTGACATGCTCAAAGACACATGAGCAAGTTTAATGGTGGGTTTGGGTCTGGGAGAGAAGGGTGGTTCTGTGTCCTCCCTCATTTCTTGTCATATGCTCCTTTATGCCTGTCATAAGGTCTGCCGGAGGCTCTGTGTGGCTACTTTTAACTGACTTGTTCTGGTTCTGAAGTTCAGCAATCTTTCTGTCTGTCTTTTTCTTCTTTTCTGTCATGTATAGCACTTTCTACACTTTGTACCTATGCTGGAATAGCTTGCTTTAGTGACCATTATGTATTTCTGTTTTCTGCTCAACCCTTAAATACTTAATCCCCTCTTGAATGCTGAGAACATGGTGGCTTACTCTTAGTCAATCAGGTTTTTTCCCCTCTTCTTCTGCTGTGTCAGTCCTGACTTAATCCATCTTAAACTTACCTTTTTTCCAGCACCCTGTGTGGGAGAGGCCCTTGCAAAGAAACCTATTTTTGCTTTCTCAGTTATTATTATCTAGTTACTAATATCAAATGTAATTGCACTCTTCAATTTTTGTGCATCAGCTCTTAGGATTTTCCTTATTTTGTATGGTTTTTGATCTGATACTTTTTGCTCTTCTAAAGGTTTTTTTTTTCCTTTTTTTCCTTCTTTTGTATCTGCTGTCACTTATACTGCTTTCTGTTTCTTTACCCAGGCTTTGATTCACATTTTTCTGGGATATGCTCATTTGGCCTGTGTAACCTCACGAAAATGTTACCATTTCAACATAATGACTCTTTTCTTTCATGGCTTCCTGTTCCCTTTCCTTGTGAAGTGGTATGTATACCTTCCACAACTTCCAGACTCAGCTGGGAGCTAAACACGCAGCTTTTCATTTCCTTTCCCTTCTTGAATTGAGGATCTTTTGGACCGACGAGCGGTGTCATAACCACCGTTTCTGAAGCACAGCAGCATGGCAGGGGTTTTGGTAGGAGCTCTTCCAGGAGTGTGGTGAACTGGTTGTGTTATGGGCACTGTCGTTCAGCAGTGAGCTGGTGCAAACAGTGAACCACCTTTCCAACATATTATAAGATCCTTCTAGTGAGGAGCAGGGGAAAAGCTTATTTTCTTATTGCCAGGTAAAGAACAAACACGGAACAAAAAATGTCCCTTGGCATGACCTGCAGTGGTTCAATGGCTAAACTGAAATGTAGATTCTCCATCAAACGAAATTCCTCTTGTGCTTGGCATGGTATTCCCTGTACTTCCTTCTCTAAGCAGAATTGGCTGGACTCTTCCCCCTTTTCCACAGTAACTGTGTGATTCCTTGTTTAGTTTGTGGGAATTGCAGGAGCTGTGATGTTTTTCTGAATTAAAGATGCCAGATTCCTAGTGATTTCTTCCTCCTTCCTGTTGTTCCTCCCCTCCTCCCCTGACAGACTCTCTTGGGGGTTGGTTTGTTCTTATTTTCCCCTAGGAGAAGACTTTTCCTCATCACTCTTCACGGCAACTTATGGTTCCTTGTGTACAGAGGGCTTCAGTTGACTTCAGTGCCATTTTACCAATGGAAGTAAGGAAGGCTGGGCTATACTACAGTGCACTCTCTGCTTCTGTGTCAGCCGTGTTCATGTCATTTGGGGAGCATGATTCTCTAAACTCCTTCTGGATAGGTTTCCATTTTGAGATACACTCTGTCCGGCATGACACAGCGTCTCTGCAGCCACAAAATTGTTATGAAACGCTGAGCACAAGACCTTGCTATCAAAATACTTGTTTCTTCATTTTGTTTTGATCGCTGTTGTGAAATGGAATGATTAAGAAGTTTTACTCCAAAAGTAGAGAAAAGGTATTGGAGCTTGCATCTTTTTTCTGCAAAACAGTGCTGTCTTGAGACCCAATTATTCAAAAACAAGTGGTAATGAAAATACCCTAAAATCCTCAGCTTTAGCTTGGCTGTATCAAATACTTGGTAAAACTCCAAAGTGGTAAATAACTTGGTTATTTTCTTTGTGGAGTACTAATCTTGTTTGCTTTGGCATGTAAAACCAAAGACACAGCTTATTTTTACTTAGTGTACACTTTTTTTAGAGTATCCCTTCCATGCAGTAATAAAGAGATTTATTACAGAACCCTGGAGGCCAGTCACAGACCATGGACAGCTGTGTTTGGTGGTCCCAGAGGCAAAGTGTTCACCTAGGCAGTTCTGGTCAACACAAATAGTCTTAGTACCGATGCCAAAGTCCTTGTAGACAGTTCAGCAAATAGTGGTTTGGAGGCAGTGTTTGCAGGGAGTGTGACAGAGGTGACGGTCTCGCGTTATATGGCTTAAGAAGAAAATAAAGATGCATCTGGTCAAAGAACAGATCTGAAAAATTACATTTGCTGCAGTGTGTAGGTGTGAGCAGCATCGTTAAGGCCAAAAGAAACACTACTGTGCTACTAGAGAAGAGATCATGTGCCTGGGGAGGATTTCTCATCCTTCTGTGTGGTTTGAAGTGTCTTAGTAGGAAGCGGAAAAATGGGCAGGATACAACTCTAACTTTGATGTACAAGTGTGGGGAGAAATCCATCACATAAGATGGTGTAGGAGAAGAAAACTGAAAAAGGGGAGCCTGTTGGCTGTAGCAGGTAGTTGAATTCCTTCAGGAGGGTACTAGAAATTTTTTAAACATGCACTGACTTGATTTGGAGGTGAAACCATTACCTACTGCCGCATTTTTCTAGACTGGCTGTCAGTTAATCATGTTTTCTCTCTGTCACTGCTTTTATTGCAACATGTGGTGGTTAAAATCCAGGAGAAAGTGTAATGACATCTTAAGTTGCCTGTCTTTTCAGTTACTTCTGTTAAAAGCAAGAATTTATTTTTGTTGATGATGCCAACAGTTGACATGCACAAGATGACATTTTCAAAGTAAGTCATTAAAAAATAAATCCACATGTTTTTCTGTAACTTCTGGTGTAAATTGCTCTCTTCCTGCTTTTTCTCTTGAGACTGTATTACAAGCAGTACTGGTTTTCTTAATGTGTGATTAGGTTTGCTGTGGAGGTTTTAACAGAGCTAAATTTTGAGACACCAATCTAAGATGAGATGAGCTGTCAAGGTGATGGGTTTACACCTGATGGTTCCTGACAATCCCCAACACATTTCATGTAAACTTCTATTTTCTCCATCAGGACAAATCTCTTGACCACTGTTGTTGCTGTATTATCTTGGGAACTTAGTGCACATGGTGTGTGTTGAACTGAGATTTATTTTCAGGGTGTTGGTTTTCTTAGAAAACTCAAAGCTACAACAAATGGCCAAGTCTTCTGACTGAACTCTCAGATCTGACTGCGTCTTTTCAGGTGCTAATAATGCTGGGTGTTCACTGAACTGTCTGTATATGATGCCACAGATTTATTTATCTCTTAGTGAGGATGTCAACCCCAAACAGTTTAGCTGTATTTATAGTTTTATAGCAGATTAAGTAGCTCCTCTGGATTCAAAAATTAAAATCAAATCACAGTTGATCATGATGACAATAGAAATAGGGTAACAGAATTACCAGACCTTCCAGGAGGCTTAATCTCTTGTTCTTTATGGTTTAGTTGAAACCTGTGAATCATATAAAGTGGCCCAGAGTTGCTCTTCTCCTTCATAATTATTTAACTTTAAGGTTTTCTTAATTGTTGTGAGACAATCAGAAGATGCCTATCTCAGCAAACCTGATGGCACTGTTACCTCCAGGCTGCTCTCTCTATGAAGTTCCAAATGCTTCTGCCATGGTGGATGCATCACCATTCCTGCTTGGGGCATCAGTAGTCTAGAGGTGGATTTTGCAAGTTTGTCTGTGTCTGAAACTGCTGGTAATCTAATTGCTGGGTTCAGACAGGGAACTTGCTCCTTAGAAAAAGCTTTCTCGTGGATAGACCTGAATGCATTTGAATGTCTGAAAAACACAAGGGTTGGGTGGAGTACCATGGGAATTGCCTTTAGCCTTGCTGGATGGATATACAGCCTATGAAAGGCCTCAGGAGGATTTGACCATTCCTCACAAATACTAAAAGAAGGCACCCATATTTAAATTCTTAGTCTGGTCCGCTATGATCATTTATCCCTGAAAAGAAACCTGAGTTCTAAGTCAGTAAATCTTTTACTTGATGCCAGTTGTTCACCAAAAGAATGTTGGATATGACTGATTTTTTTCACCCCAAGACAACATCTTAACAGGTACTTACCTAGGCTATTAATTGCCCTGTCTGGGAGCCACTGCTTTAAGTCGTAGGTGTTACGTGCAGTAGTAGGTGCCAAGTGTAGTGGAGCAGGACATTTTACTGCACATCTCTATCTTTGTTGAGTTGGGACAGGGTGAGTGTTTTTTCAGATGTTCTTCTTGGAGCTGGTGAACTTTGTTTATTCCTTTTGGAAGAAAGACCTCAAATGCTTTTAAGTAGCTCATGCAGAAAAGGATCATGCTTTTCCTGTGGTTAAAAGCTCAGGTGCTGGTAGTAAAGGTATTTTCATGGGCTGGCAGAGAGAGAGGCTGATGTTCCTGGGTAGATCTGTACTACTTGGATTGCTGTCTGGAGTAGGGCAGTTTCCCTTGGGACTCCTTTTCTAGTTTGTGAAGGGCTAAAGGTACAGCAAGAGACGATTTCTTCCCTGCTGCTTTCTTCATACCAGTCTACCTGAAGCAGAGTAGCTCTGGCTCTAAAGCTGTCATTAAGCTTCCTAAGAATACTTTTATTAATTGTAATTGTCTGTACAGTTTGACGAAGATTAGCAAAGCATGGAGAGCACTTGCTACTGTTAGTTTTTTCTTTTAATGATGAAGTTCTTTGGATTTGGCGCAGTCTGTCTGCTGCAAACTTCTGAAGTACAAACAGTGAGGGCTTGGCAAGCAGTACAGCGCTGGCAGGAGGATGTTTGGGCCAAGGACTTGTAGCCAAGCTCTTACCTTTTTGCATAAGATTTTCTTTAACGGGAATGCAAAGGAGATGGGATTGCGGTTAAATAATTACTCGTTGATTGAGTGAACAGCCCCAAGGAAGGTGCTCATGTAATGAGCGTCCCCATTGTGCTGTGTAGGAACAAGGATGCTGTGCTGAGACTGTGAGCAATCATCACGCTGGGGCTGGCTCATACCTGACTCTACAGACCTGTGCTGAAAGGCACTATTAACTTGAATATTACCTCAAACACACCAAAAATCCATGGCAGTCCACATACGGGACAGTACTGTACTTCAGACTGTGCGGTGGGACTTTAGACCCTCGTGCCCAGGCACCATCCATTTGTACCAGTGGAGTGGGAATTCTGTGTGGCCAAGTTCCCCTTTCCCATCCAAGCAGTGCATACTTTGTGTAAAGCCAAAGATGTATCACCTCCTGATGAATACTGTACATTTTATGGATTAATATTTGGTGGCTGGGTTCATCTTCTTGGAGCACTAGGGTATTTTTCCTCTCCTTCAGTTATTCCAGCATACTTCTCACTCAATTCCATACACAGCCCCTGCTGTCTGCAGCAACCTATTTGTGCTGGTGGCAAGTTCATTTTCCATTCCTTAGACTCTGTGTATCTGAGCAGGAGTGATAACAAAAGCTTAGAGATGTCCGCTTTGTCCAGTGTTTGGTACTGTAATGGCACACAGCAGCAACTGCTGAACAAATCATTCTGGATGTGGCACTCTGGGACAGTGCAGCTGGAGATGCTCAGCCTAGTCCATCTGCCCTACACTGTGGGTTGCCATGGAGGAAAGGTTTAGCTTCGGTGTGGAAAGCTCTGTAGTTGTGCCATGAGGTGAGCCTGCACAAATAACTCCTTTTTATCAGGCAGGCTTGAGCACCGCACTGGTGGTTTGGCTCAGAGGTAACTCATGAGTCCTAGATTTAAGCATCTCCCCTGCACTCTGTCCCTGCACTGAAGCATGCATGGAATATCAGAATAATTTAGCTGCCAAAAGCATTAAAAAGACCCCAAAACCTGCAGCCTCTTGCTTTTTACTAAAATTCATGGATATGGCCTGAAGCATACCTTTGATGCCAGGTGGTCTCCCTGCCAAACCTAAAGCTGGTTCTCAGTAAGGTCTTATGTGGTTACGCTTTCAATAGAGTGCCAGAAAGCTAAACCTTGGCAAGACTGTGCTTTAAGCTGATGGTGAGAACAAGTTTAGGAAGAATGTTTTAGTCCTGGATAGGCACTGTAGCCACAGATAGCCTAGATATATTTGCTTCTAGATCTAAGTCATAAGTTTTATTTATTTTGCTTCTTCCAAGGTAGTCTAATTTAAATTAAAACTTCGATGTTCTAAAGAATTATTTGGATTTGTGCTTGATTTTTCCCATCTCCTGGGTTATGGATTACTTGCCTTTGGAAGCACATGCCCCAGGCATTCCTGCTCTGACTTGAGCCCAGTGGTGCGGCTGCAGAGGAAGAAGCCTGAAGAGGGTGGGAGGAGCACTTCTCCTTCCCCCCCTTTCCTGGTGACCTCCGCTTCTCTGCATGCACTCAGCTCTCTTCCTGCACATTTTGACCCGTGCTAGAATCCTATCAGAGAGGGCAACTGCAGTCAGGGATGAAGTCTTTGCTGGAAAAGATTGCTTGTCTAAGTCTGCACGTCTGAAATGCTTTTGGTGTTCGCTGGTAGGAATTGGCTCCTTTTACTCTGTGGTTCAAAGCACCAGGGTTAATCTTTTCATGCCACTGGGTGTTCCTGGGGAGAACCTAACTGCACACACCATTCTCAGGGGCAAACCAGCTCCAGCTAACATTTCTTTGCAATTCAAATAAAGTTAAAAAAACCAAGCAAAATGACCACAGGTAACAAATGCATCAACTACATCTATCCCTGTCATGACTTTATAAAGGGAAATGTGCTTAATCTCACCTGCCATCTTTGTCCAATGCGCTTAATCTCACCTGCTGTCTTTGTCAGTGCTACCTAAGTCAGCTTGGAACTCCAGGAAAAGAAAATTGGTTTTACTTTAAAATACCTAAGTTACTGTCTCCTCGTTGCATTGCAGGATGAAGCTTCTAGTTCTAGAATTTTGAGTAATGCAGTATGTTTTTAGTTGTCGCTGGAAATGGTCAAAGTTTTTCAGTAACCTGGAAAATACTTTAAAGGAAAGTAATTTTCCTGTGGTGTTTTTGTGGGGGCTTTTGTTTGTTTTGGGTGGGTTTTTGTTTGTTTCATTTTTCAGAAAATACAAACTTTTTTCAAACAGGCTGCAAGAAGCATTTGTAAGGAGAAGAATTTTTTCAGTTTAAACTGACTTATTTGGAGAAGACAGGCAAGGTTTCAGGAACACAAACCTCACTTAAATCTTGAAAAAAAATATAAATTATAAAGTGAATATAAAGCTAGGTCAAGTATCAGTTCATAGCAGTAAACAACTTTATAATCCAGAGAAAAATTTGTTTATGGGAAAAATCTACCAAAAATCTAGTAACTTCGTGATGACGCCAGGATTTTCTTGTCTTGGTATTAACCCCAAGAATTTGGGTGGGGGGAGTGTTCTTTCTTTGAGGCTGTCTTTTAGGTTTCTTTCTGTCTTTTATCACATATTTCCAGTGGTGTGACTTCAGCCAGACAGTTTCCATAAGGAATATGATTCACTGCGTAATTTATTACATGCTTCGGGATGTGCTTTGGACTTCTTTTCCTGTTTGGGAAGAGGGACAGGCTGGATGTGGAGATGTTTTGGAAGCCTTGGCTCTTGCTTCTGTGTCGTGGTTTGGTTTTGTTTCACATAAGTGTATGTGAGGAAGGGCTTGTGCATTCTGGAGTTCGTGCCCTCCCTCTCCTTACCGCTTCATATTAATCTCTCTCATAAAAGATATCACCTCTCCCTGCAAGACTTGCCTTTCCTGTATCCTTGGGCACTTGCAGATGCAGCAGGAACAGTGGGGATCTGTTGGACATGCAGTTCTTGTGGGCCACATCTGTATGTTTTCTTTCATAGAGTACCTGGGATTTAATATGGTGCTGGAAATGACTGTGGGATGATGTGCCTTTTCCTGGGACAGAGTGGGATGCTCTTCTAACCGTGTTAAGGGTTCATGCAATAGCATTGTTCCATGAATATGTAATACAGGTTTGAACATACCAACATGATACTTTAAAATCCACAAAAAACCCCCAATAAAAATGTCTGTATAAGTTGTGAAACACGACCTCATGAATGAGAGAGAGGGAGAGCCTGGGCTAGTGTTACATCTCTCAGTGTAGCCCCAAGAGAAATGCTTTAGCAGCATAAAAATGCCACTTTTTTTCCTCTTTTCCTTCTGCTCCAGCTTAGTGTTTATGAGGTAAAGTCTCTGCAGTGGGAAACATAGACTGGGTGCATCTTCACAGCAGTCAGTGTTTAGTAGATATTTAATGACAGGCACAAACTTGAGTGAAGTGGTGAGAATTGGGATTGCTAAGAACAAACTTGCAGATGGCCATTTTTAAACAGTGATCTGTTTGGTTTTGGTTTGGGTTTTTTTTTACCTACCACTGTATTTCTAGAGGGCTTTCCTTTACTCTCACCTAAGAATTTTTGTGCCTCATCTTAAGAGGATATTCACACAAAAAGCTGATTGTGCCTGTCTGAGAGAATGTTCCCTGTCCTACCTGGCCTTGGACACTTCCAGGGATGGGGCAGCCCCAGCTTCTCTGGGCAGCCTGTGCCAGAGCCTCATCACCTTCACAGGGAAGAATTTCTATTTCTTCTTAATATCTAATCTAAACCTATTCTCTCTCAGTTTGAAGCCATTCCCCATCATTTTATCACTACAAGCCCTTGCAAAAAGCCCTTCTCTGACTTTGTTGTAGGCTCCTTTTAATTATTGAAATTATTGGGCTGAATTAGTTAAAAACACCTGTTTCCCACACCGTTTAGTGGGTGGTTCTCTTCTGGATGTTGTGAGGAGGGTGAGGCCTAAAATGGTAACCTGAATATAGACACATATTCTTGAACTTCTAGTTAGTAAAGTTAGAGAAAATTTAAAAAATAGAAGAGGAGAAAAAAAAAAACCCAAACTGTGCAGTATTTGACAGGAAGCCAGTGTAACTGCCTTGAAACTGGAGTGGCATGCCTGAGTCAGTGAAGTATGAGCTAAGAATCTGGCAGAAGCCTTTTGCACAAAGGAAGGTTGAGAGAGTCTCTCAGGAAGCCTGTGTGCTGCTAAATGTGGCATGTTTGAACATGAGACTGACATCATTGTGAGTTCATAGTAGTGAAAGAACAAAGTATCAGCCACAAATTAGACTGACCTAATTTTTAAGTCACTTATAAAAACTTAATAGCACAGTATCTTGCTTGTGCTAGCTGTTTATTTCTATCCCAACCTCTGACTACTTCATTTAAACTACAAGTTAACCCTCAAAACTATTAAAGGAGTTGTTCAAGAAGGTGTGTGTGTGTGTGTGTTTGAGGGGTGCTGCAGACTTCCTTCCTTGGCTCTTTTTCTACTCTGACCTCAATTTTCACATGAAGGAAGTGATTAAGGACCACCCATCCTATACCTTTATCCTTCAGGGTCAGTTTCTGGAAGTAAAAACCTCAGGACTGCTACCAAACCCCAACTCGTTCCTATTGGCTGCTCACATGCAGACTGGAAGTCTGTCTGAAAATTACCAGAACACGTGCCAATGGTATCAGCAGGAATTTATGTAGCATGAGTAAGTTATTATAAAACTAATCAGTATTATTTATTGATGTATCCGTGATTGTTGACAAGGAACTGATGCTTCTTCCGTTGCTGAATACTTAAGAAATACAAGGATCCTGCAGTTCACAGGTGATGAACTTCTTTCCAAGTATTTTAGTTGGCTCTGCATGCCCTAAAGTTGATCCATTCTGTTGATATATTACTTCAGTTATTGCAGAAATATATTAAGGTCTCCAAGCTTGGGATTACTTCGACAACAGTCAATGCCTTTCTGGTTGCTTTTTAAAGGACTATGGAAAACAAGACACCTCTACAAATTCTGAAGAAATATAACATCTTATTTATAGATTTCTACAGAGCTGTGCATACATGTAAGCACACATCAAATGGGATAATACCGGTGTATTTTAAGGGAGTATGTTTTGTTTCTCTTTGGTATTCAAAATTCTATTATAAACCAAGAGAGGTTGCTATAAAACATTTCTTGTTGACCCTGGTCCTTGAGTAAGATGCCTATCAGATAATAACAACATAATTTTCTCCCTTGGTTTGGTACTGTGCATTTTTTCCCTTCAAAATTTAAAAAATCCTGGTCCCTTTTGGTTCTTGCCCACTACATAAAATGGTGGTTGCATTTTGTCAGTTGTTCTTAAGGAGGATTGCTGTATATTGTGGTTAGGTCACTTTTCATCCTCTACGTCAGGCAGGAGAACCTGAAGGAACCTACAAGAGATTTTACAAGGGCGTGGAGTATTAGGTCAAGGGGAAATGGCTTCAAGCTGACAGAGGGCAGGGTGTGTTTAGACCTTAGGAAGAAGTTCTTCCCTGTGTGAGAGTGGTGAGGCCCTGGCACAGGTTGCCCAGAGAAGCTGGGGCTGCCCCATCCCTGGAAGTGTCCAAGGCCAGGTTGGACAGGGCTTGGAGCAACCTGGGATAGTGGAAGGTGTCCTTGCCCGTGACAGGAGGGTTGGAATGAAATGGTCTTTAAGGTCCCTTCCAACCCAAACCCTTCTGTGACTCTGATTCTACTTCAGTGGTAATGTTTGTAGTGATGCAAGAGGCACAGCTGGGGAACGTCAGTCATCCTCTGCTCTCCTTCTTCCATTGCACAGAACTATGTGGCTTCTCTTTTCAGCCGTGCGGTTACCGTGTTACAAATGTGGCTTTGGCACTGCTGCAGGTCTTGTATAACATGATTCAAATTCAAAGAAACACTTGGGATCCTTTGGGAAAGACATACCAGATCCCAGAGCACGTGACTGAGATCATAGCTCAGTGAGGTACCATGACTCTTGCTTTTGTTCCCGAATGAGGCCCTGTTGGTGCCATCTTGTCAATTAAATTAATATTTGAAAGCAATTTTAATAAGCAAGCCATCATAATTACCTTTGTGGGTACAAATTAGGTATGAAAACATGTTCTGTTCCCAGAGTGTGAGCTGTCAGCAGTCGTACACCATGGTGAGAGATTTGAGTTCCAATCATCTGGATCTAGGAGTTTGTTAATTTGTTTTCTGTGCCTCATCTGCAATTCAGCCATCATTCTGTATCATAGCCTGAACCTCTCAATACTCTGAACAGCCCAGAATGGGAGACCTCTTAGCAGGATTACTGCAACTGTTTAATTTCTGGAACATGTAACAACTTGATTTATTTCCCGATGTTAACTGGGAGCCGTTGCTGTACAGCGTATTCCTCTGTTTCCTTCTCTACTCCCACTTCAAGATAGTTTGGCTGTACCATGTTTGTGGACTTGCTGTTTTCCACCATCTATTCTGTTTCCTTGCCATGTAAATGTCATGTAAGGAGAAACCCAATTAAATTTAACTGCTGTAATGAGTAGGACTGAGCTTACATATGTGTAATGTCAATGTTTTATTTGGCCCAGCCTCCCTTCCCTGAAGATGCTTCTGTGTGCTTTTATCACTATGTAGCATACACCGGTGGCAATATTAATTTTGTTTAGAGCATGCAGAGGGCTTTTAAAATGAGTTGACAGCCGACTTAATTAACACTTTTATTAAGTTTTTAAACTTCTAGATATTTCCCTGTACAGCTGACAGGACATGCATGCAGTGCAGTGCAGCACTGTTATTTTCAAACACAAGCAGGAAGAAACAAAGTATTAATGTTGACAGTTAAAAAAAAAAAAATTCCTTCCAAACTTTCTCATGCCCTGATGTGAAGGGGTTGAATGTGCATGTTGCCTTCCGGGAGAGCTGGTGTCATTTCCTCAAATGGGTGAAAGACCAGAACGTTTTAACCCACGTTGTACCATACCACGCAAGCAGTCTACAAGTCTCTGTTCTTAAAGGAGATTGACTCATTTTAGTCATTCAGTTTAATTTAAGAGAAGAGTCAATAAAAAGTCTGCTGCAGGAAATTCATCCCTGCCTTGCCCAGAAGCTATTCTGATTAATTTCCCTAATAGAGGATAACGATGGTAATTCTGTCTTTAATCCTTCCTGGTCCTTGTTCAATGGCTTCAGATCCACCTTCTGTTTTTATCATACAGTGACCACGAAGCAGATCAGGGTTGCCTTTTTTTGAATCTAGTTTTTGGCTCCTTATTTGCAGGGCCATATTATTTGGATGTCTCCCCCTCAAAGGCTCTCATTAGGCAGAATGCCTCATGTTTAAAAGCTAACCGTTATCTGAAGACTCTGAGGTCCCATCATACCCTCTTTCATGGTAAGCCTTTTAAAGAAGTAGCATGGACTATTACAACAGCTGTGCTTGATGTTTATTTAGCGCTATTCTTCAGAGCACTCTGTTTTTTAATCTGTTTCTCAGCAAAAAGATGACCATGTAAAATACAGAAGTTGCTGTTTGTATTGGTCTGCAGAGCTGCAGAATAGTCGATTCAGAACGTGCAGCTTGTGTAGGAGATGGGAACCCTGGTATCATGAAAGATGCTGCTGTAAAGCACCCGTGTCATACAAATAGCAAAGATATGCTGGAATCACAACAGCTTGAGGATTTATGAATTACTTCAACACGTTAAATTTTTCATCGTGTTTCTTTGTTTTCTTTGTGTCTTTAAAAGCTACCATACAGTTTCTGGTAGAGGGTGGCAGGTATGGACAATTGGTCACAATTACACGATGAATCTTTGCCATTTGGTGTACAGGGCCAAAGTAGCACTTGTGATGTGTTTTGTGGGGATTCGGCAACTCTCCTTCAGTTTTAACTTGGTTTGTGAATTCATGTGTTATATGCTGTGGCTTTGGATTGGATCTCTTCAGACTTGGATTACATAGATAAGTGAAATAATTTTCTAACTTACTGTAAACCTTATAAATTTTATACCAGATACTTCATACAAGATTAGATTTTTAGGAAAAAAAGGAACATGATGAGGTCCTTAGAGGGCTGCTGTCACATTTGACTGTTCCATCTCTTCCTGGCTTTGCTCTTGCTCGATGCTACTAACTCTCTGCCATGGGAGGAACGCTCTGCGTGACTCCACTGGTTGGGTTTGTTTAGCTGCAGTTTAGGGAAGGCCCTGAGCAAGAGAGGAAAAAAAAAAAAAGGTTTCCATTTCTAATTCTGGAAAATAGAAAAAGGTATTTAAATTAGGCCTGGAGGACTTCTTATTTGCCAGAAGTAAGTATAAAGACAAGTTTATATCCTTCTGTAACTCACCCTAATTGAAAGGATGTATATTTCTTTTTCTAAAGTCAGCAGAAAAATCCTGGCCTCTTAATGATGAAAGACTTTTTTTTAAACTTTCTCCTAAGCACAAATAGCTGAAGTTTCCACTTTAAACTTGGGTGGCTCATTCATATTTCACTTAATGGTAATATGGTATCCTCTCTCTCCCTTCCCCTCCTTACCACCAAGACTAAAAAGGAGGGGGGGGGAATATAAAATGTTTCTGAAAATTACAGGAAATGTCTGTTCCTTAAACAGCTTTGCCAGGGAATTTCCAAATGTGCTTAATGCTTATGGCTGAAGTTGCAGCAGCTCAGTCTTCAATCATGAGTGGATCCTGTTCTTAAAACATGACACCTCCTTCTAGTAAACTGTGTTGAAATTAAGTGTATGCTTTGTTTCCCATCTGCTCTTCAGCAGAATTAATGATGCCCCATGGTGAAATGAGGGCTCTTGGGGGCTGCTTTAAAGACTTGATTTACATGTATATATTAAAGTGGGGAAAACAGAATATAGTGTCCTGAGGTGAGAGCTGGTTTATTTGTAAGAACTTCGGAGAGGTGTGGCTGGCAGAAGGAGTCATGGCATGGATGGCACAGAGAGGCAGGAATGTGAAGACCACCTGGCAGCTTTCAGAGGGGCTTCA
Organism: Rhagologus leucostigma; assembly: GCA_013397725.1. Lineage (NCBI taxonomy): Eukaryota > Metazoa > Chordata > Aves > Passeriformes > Rhagologus > Rhagologus leucostigma. The sequence goes on from VZTD01004420.1 coordinate 79,230, forward strand.
GGAGCTACACGTGAAGCACTAAGCAACAAAAAGGGAGATGGTTTTTGTCTCAGGACTTTGTTTCCTTGGGCTGTCACAAGGTGGTCTCAGATCATAGGGCCCTGTCTCTAGGCAGAGCCTAACCAGTGCTGAGCATTAGTTTAGTGTTAATTTCTGGGATGAGATTAGAAAAGGGGATAGCAACAAGTATGATGAGTAGGATGAGTTTTCTCTTCGTTCTCTATTGCCTTCTGCCAGGCTTTTGCCACTGGATTATGGGAAGGAGCAAGGGAGGTCTGCACAGCCTCTTTCTGAGGCTCAGAAAGGAATGAGAAGCTGGAGCAGGCAAAGGGGGGAAAAGGACCGAGCCCAATCTTCAACAGATCTTCTCATCCAGCTCTCTGCCCTGCTGCTCTCACGTACATATGCCTACATACTGATGATGGGAAATGAGAGGATTTCCAGCCTGGGTCCTTCCAGGGAAAAACACAGGGTCCTAGTCAAGAGATGAGCCCAGTGAGCAAAGCCTGTTCTGGGTCGTAATCTCGGTATCTGTCTGAAGGTTCTCACCCCATGTTCTACTGCTGCTGTTTGCCTAAAGACAGAGAGGTGATTAATCCCTGTAGTTCTTTTCTTTGTGGGATGCTGTGGGTTTTCAGGCTGTTCACTGTAACATGCCCAGCCCTTTGCTGGGGTGGCTCTTCACAGTTGTCATGTCCTTTACTCCATGCTTCAGAGCCACTCCTGGATCTCACAGTAAGCACTACTTGGCAATAATTTATTGTCATGGTTTATATCACAGTGATTAGGCGAAGCTGTCATCTCTTGGCAGCCATGATTTGGATCTTGCGTTTAGCTGCCCAGGAAAGAGTTTGGAATTGACACTGATGTATTTATTGTTGCTTCCTTGTGTAGAAGTTGTAATTTAATTTGTTCCTGTTGGAACAGCAGGTGCTTTGGATCGAAGTTGTATGGGTACGCTGTGTGTAATGGTTGGTGACAGCAGTGTTACCAGTTTCCAGGCTTTTTTAGAGTGTGGGGAGGTGGGATTAATTACACAAATGTTCTGTTTCATTGGTCTCTGTCCATGCAGAATACAGCTGTATTCACACTTACTTGTGGCAACCTATCACGTTAATAGGTACTGAACAAGAATTTGTTATTTGCTTAATTCCATGCAAATGCATCACCTGTGAATGCCAAGTTAGAGATTGGTTTTCTAGCAGGGAAATGTGTCAAAGAGTTTGGAAGGCTATCACTGGTTGGTTTTTTGTTTGATGGGGACTTTTAAAGCATCTCCAACTTTTTTTTTTTAAATTTTAATTTAAAGATAGTAGCGAGATTTGCTGTGGTGTTTTTTTTCTCTTTTCTTTTAGAAAATCAGTATAGCATGACTTTCTATTTTGGACCTGTTCCATGTAAATGAATGTCAGCATTCATTAATAACTTCTCACCTAGGTTTTCATGTATTTGGGGGAGTTGTACAGCAAATGGCTGCACTGAAAGTGTAAAATCCATTTCCTGATTTGGGTTGGGGAGTGTTTGTCTGTTTGGTTTCGGTGTTTTTTAATCTTGTAATGAGGATTTTATTACTATTATTATTATTAATATTATTATTTTCCTGTGTTTAGGTAATTCCTTCTGCTGGCCTTTGTATGTGGACCACCTTCTGTCCTGTTCACCCCATACAGATTGTGACTTAAATGTAGGTGAGTAATATCTTTTGACATGAAATAATACTGAATTCATTAAAAAGTACTCCAGAATTTTCAGTTGCTTTGACTTGGAGATCAGAGGGAGAATCATCTTTTAAGAATCCATTGACACTCTTCCTGGTTGTCTAGTGTCCCAGGCAACAGGAATCTAAAAACATTATGTATTATAGTATGTGTTTGAAGTGGATTAAGTAAACTCTCATTCTGGTTGCCACAGACCTATATGCTGTAACTTGCAGTGAAAAAGTATTTTGAAATGGAAAGAGCTTCTCGCGTGTATGGGTGGAGAAGGGAGTCCCCAGATTAAGTCTGAGTCTCTTTTGAGTAGAGTGATGTAACATATCAACAGCATGTTCGAATGCTTCCCATGAGGCCACGTTCTGCCAGTCAGGTTTCCCTGGGGTCATTCTTAATAAATGTTTATTGTTTCACTGGGAATGTCAAAGAGTTTGGCTTCTTGGTAAAAGCAAGTGATGATAACCTGGCTTATTGCTTAGAGATGGTGATGGTGCACAGATGATATTTGCAAGAACGTTGCAGATGTTTGAGGACTATGCTGAGTAGGTCAGGAAAACGTGGTGGTTTGGTGTGCTTTTGGTTTTATTTTGAAATAATATATCACTTCAAATATGACTATTTGTATGACAGGAAATATCTGTTATCTAAGTGGAAGGCCCATTCCTCTTGCTTAGCCCAGCTGTCTCAGAATGCCAGTGGTAAAAAGGTTGCTGAGCAGTAGGTGTAGAAATAGAGTGAGCTTAAAGATCTAAACTGGAGGTCTTTTATGCAGTGTACTCGTGGGAAGTTGATTTTCTTTCTGACTCTCTCTGTCTCCGTGTCTCAGATTGGTGAGCACAATTAAGTGGGGTGACTTTCCTTTAGAACTAGTAATCAAAGTTGGGTAATTAATCAAGCAGGATGGAGGACAAGAGAGTACTGAAGAGAAAATCCACCTTCATCTATTTCTTTCCAATGGATTACAGTTGCCTTTCTCGTGGTTTACAGAGTGTAATCTAAAATGCATGCATGTGGCTGGTGTTTCTACAAGGAAGAGAAACTTAACACTATGCATTTTGACTGCATATATAGCTCGAAGTACGGATGTGTTAAAAGTAGGAGAAGAGGAAGCACCCATAGATAAGCAAAGGAAAACAGCGTGAAATTTTTAAAACGGCTTCTCTTTTATGAACATGGCATATGAGTGACATTTTAAAAAAAATTAAAATCTATGTGTTTCTGTTTGAGTGACTTTCTGTGCTGCTGTCCAGTCTTGCACCAAAATGGAGCGTGCTCAGAGGGTGGTGGGAAGTGTCTGTTCTTCAACCTCCCTGCCAGGAAGCACGAGGAAATGATGTGTTTATGAGATAGTGACACTTCTCTGAATCATCCAAAAAGCCGTAAGACACCCTCATTCCCCTCAGCTGAGGGAATGACATGAGCCCTTGTTAACAGAGCTCTTTGAATTGACAAGCATTTGTTATCTCACTCCTGTGTGTTCTGCACAATGGCAGGTAATACATATGCTTCTCTAACCTCAGCTAGTTTTTTTTTCCCCAGAATTTGCACTTTATTACACAGTTGTTGATCTCTGGAATTGACTGGCTTGCTTGCTGAATTCAGAAGAACAGCCATTCCTCACTTTCAGTTAAAAATTTTATTTCCCTTGTGCTCCACAGACGCTCTGTGTTTCTGGCTACTGGAGTAGCATCTTGAGCAAGGGTTGGACCTCTCTCAGCTGTCTCTTACTCTCCCGTAGCGCTGGGTAAAAGCATCTGTCCAGAACACCATTTATTTCCATCTTTTTGAAGCTGGGGAGGGAGTGCTGTGCCTGTCATAGGTGTTGGCGGAGGGGAAAAGGTTCTTGCAGGAGTAGGAATTCACCCTGTGGTGCCTGGACCTGGAGTTCCTCTCTAGTTTGTGTAGGCTTGTTTGTCCAGTACTGCATGTGGCTGTGCTAATAGGGCCTGGTGCTGATGGTATTGGCACCAGCTGTTGCACCACTGGCCACTCCCAGTAACACCGAAGCCAAATACCCCTTTTGTACCAGCCAGCAGTAGCTTGTGTCCTGCGGTTTGGGGTGTTCTACATCTGCCTTTTAATTCAGCTTTTCGGTTTTTCTTTTACAATGGTGCCCACCCTAAGAACCACGAAAGGGACTCTAGGGGATGAGAAACGTTTTTCTCATATGTACGTGTGTTTGCCTGTAAAAAGTAGAAAAATACGTGGTTTAAAAAACCCAACTCCTTCAGGTGTCGCAGCTGAACTCATAAAGGCTGCCCATCAGGACCTTGTTCGGGTGCTGTAAAGTGATTTTGTTGGTGTTTTGCATGACGTGTGTGGGAGCACTGCTGCAAGCTCCTGACAAAGCAGGCATTAGTGACGTAGCCAGGCATTTATGACACCAAGGTTCAACTTCAAGGTTATCTTCTTATGTGAGGCAGAAGTCTTCCAGAGATTGTAGCAAGGCTTCAAGAAGCTCTTTGCTAGTTCCTTAACTGGGGTAGAATTAGAGACTCTTGTTCTGAGAGTTTTTAAAATATATTCCTACTACATCTGCCTCCCATCCCTGGAAGTATTTAAAGATGTGTAGATGTGGAGCTTAGGGATGTGTCTTAGTGGTGGACTTGGCAATGTTACTTTAACAGTTGGACTCAATGATCTTGGAGGTCTTTTCCAACCTAAATATCATTCTGTATGAGCCAAATTTGTGATTCTGTATGAGCCAAAACCTGAGAACTCAAACAAGCATCCTGTTGTGATGGAAAGGAATTGCTTGGAGTCAAAGTGATAGCAGTAGAAATTAGGAGTGCATACAAAATGTGAGTTATTGTGACTGAAAAACCAAACACAACCACATAACTCTAAATGTGGCACTTGCTTATTTCACTCCATCTCTGAGCCATTTGGGATGGGGACAGGAATCCCTGAGGCAAGAGATCCTGTAGTTCTGTGGCAGCATTAACCACACATGTAAACATTAGCAATCCACTGTTTGTGTGCAAGATAGTGGGGGGTTTGTTGGTTTGGTTCTTTAAACAATAAGGAAAAGCTGCAAAGGTACTGGGCAAGTATGGAACAGATCTTTTTGGTTTCATAGTGACTTAAATGTTTAATTTTCTTGTTTAAAAGTGCCAGTGTTGCAGTCCTTCTAGAAGGAGGAAGCAGCCATGCAGTGTTCCCAGTGTATACATGAATGACTCTCTGGGGGATTCCCATGGCTCGATTATGGATCACTTTTCATAATCCTGATTTCATCATGGAACACCCTGTGACTAGGATGGCTTCCTACCTTTAAGGTCAGCAATATAATGGCCTGTTTGGGGCAATGCATTATGACATCATTTTACGAGACACTATAATAACATTGAGATCTAAGTCACAAGTAGAAAGAGAACAGTCAAGAAATTGAATTTTATCTTTTTACAAATGCATTAGAAATTAAACAGGTGTTTCAACACCTCATAGCAGCTGAATGATAAGAGCAGTCATGAGGAAGGGGACGAGAGCTCAAGTGTTTACCTAAAGCAAGAGGCTGCCAGTTCCTCTTGTTTAGATAGGTCCCAGGGAAGAGTCCCAAACTGATAGTTCCAGAAAGAGAGAGAATTAAAGGAAAAACCTGTACTTCATGAAAATGTTGTTTCTCCCCTGCGCAATGGAGATGTTCCTGTCGAAATAGGATTTCAGTTGCAATAACTCGAGGTGACATTACTGTTCAGTTTATTGCTTTCAAGCCATGGGCAGAACGCTCTTAAGGTACTTGGTATGTTAAGGTAATAGGGCTATTTAAAAGGATTCTTGATTGAAGCCGACTTGCCTTATGTTCTTTACATGCTCTTTACCCTGTCACCAGATACAACTGGTTTGAGTTCTTCTCAAGAGTCTTCTGAAACAAACTGCTGTTGTGTGAAAGTAAAGGCTGAGACAGCAAACAGTAAGCTTTTAGAAGATAAGAAGCATACTCAAACTGAAAGTTGCAAATTAAAGATTAAGTATTTCTAACAGCATCTGGTTTAGAGTTCTGTACTTTCTCAGCTGCTTTATTTTCCTTTTATTACTTGGACTTTAAGTCAGCAATTTATCCATCAAAACAAACTGTCTAGTTCACGAACAAACTGTTTAGCTTACAAAGGAGCTGGAGCCAATTCCCACTAGAGCCAGTGGAAAAGTTTTCATTGAGTTCAGTGGATTTAGTATCTGGCAACCTTTGATGTGAATAAAAGAGAATCAAAATTTGTGACAGGACATGTTAAGAGAAATTTTAAAAATTGTAGAATACTGTTTTCCTGGGGGGGGGAATTGACGTAACTATCAAGTTTCCTTTCCCCCGCCTTGCAAAATGTCATTTTGATAATCAAGTGTCTTTTGGTACCTTCCTGGGACTAGTATATAATGATTGCTCTTTGAGGGGGAGCACACCTGCCAACTGGGTTCTTTAAAACATTCAATTAAGACTTGCAATAGTATATTTTCCAGTATTTTTTCTGTAGTTTAAAGGAATATGCATTTCACTGCTATGTGCTTCCATTTGTCTGGGCAAGCTTAACAGCACTGTCACAACAGCACTAAAGTCAGGACAAATGGAAAATCACATTTTGTCAACCTAATGTCTGTCTATGTGGGAGCTGGTGTTTTTCTTGTATTGGCACATGAAACTCATGAAACAACTTCCAGTTTCCTCTCTTGGGTTGTTAAAGTGAAGTTTGTACTTTTTGCAGAATTTATTTTGCCTAGGATTTTGTAAATGTAGATTTGTACAGTATATCTAAAGAGTAAAATGTCTTCAGACCTGGGATTTCCTACTGCCAAATGCAACTGACCTGCTGGTATAACAGGACCTTTAATAATCTATCGATAATTTGACTTCATTACGTGTCTTGCAATTAAGATAAATAACAAACAAACATTGCAAACGGGAGCAGCAAGTCAACACTATAAAATGTAAGTTCAAATGTGAGCTAAATCCCTGAAGGACGCAGGCCCATGGTGGCTCCTTTCTGAGGAGTGTTCCTACAAGGACTTGTGCCATCAGAACATGTTTTGGGAGACTCTGAAGAGCCTAAGAGCAACTGTGAGGCAGTGGTACAAATAGGGGGTCAAATGTGTCAGGTGGTTTTACTGCTCTGGTGCTGCCGCTATTTCAGCTGATGTTGTTCAGATGCTGTCAGGATCTAATTTTAGAGATTATTTAGCATGAGTGCTGGGTGTTACACACTTCACATAAGCATCACACAGCTCCAGGAAGAACAGAAGAGTGCTCACTGCTCTACCTTCCAGTAGTGTGAGACCTCGTCCATCTCTGGTGATTAATTAAAATAAAATGCTTGTGTCCTGATGTGGCGTCTTGTCCTGGTTTCTATTCAAGCATTTTCTTCAGAGAGGTGGATGTAAGTTTGGTCCTTTCTTTTGTGTAGTTTCAGTTCCCCAACTTGCAGTGCTGTTCTGTGAAATATTTTCCAAGGCATTAAACTTTAAAAATGTTTGATGTTTAAAATGTTTAAATGTTTGAAAAACTAATTTTACAGCTTCTTACTACGTGGTGAAATGCACTATTTAACTATTTAAATAGTTTTGCTGTTGAAAGGAATACCATGATTTAGGGCAGTATCTCTTAATTATGTTCTAACAAAGTCTTGTGAAGAGGCAGAGCTAGTGGCAACAAAAGTCTGCAATTAAGGCAGGGTTTGTTGCCTGGAATACAAGATAATTGTCCAGGCAAGATCATTGGAATAGATTCAGAGCCTGTAGCTGCCAATGCTCTCTCTAGGTGTTTGGCACATGCAGCAGAGAGGAGAACTCCTCAGGAATGTGTTTATTACATAGTATGGCCCACTGTACAGCTAAGCCTCAGAGTTGAATGTTTTTGTTCTGCGAAGTTTCATGGCCTCATCTGGTTTGTGGTTTTTGTTTTTTTCATCTTCCCCTTCTTACAGGCTCTCAGTCTGGTGTAAAGCTGATGGGTGGGAGCAAAGGTAAAGAATGATGTCATGCAGCAGCAGCCAGAAAGCATCTTTTGTGTGAATTGTGAAATGGCTACTCCATAGTCATCTCCCAATGAATCAGACGTGAGGGGCTGCTTTGTGGAGCCAACCCTTTGCACATCGACTGGAAGCAGGAGGAGACATTCAGTCCAAGAGCTCTTTCTGAAAATGGATTTAACTTTTCTTTTGCCAGTCACTACCAGCATGACCTCATACACTTCTAGTACAATGGTGTGGCTAAGCCTTTGAGTACACAGCCATTACATCATCGCAGCAAATTAGAGAGGGAGGTGGGGAAAGAGGCCTTGTTGTTATCATGGCCGATGAGATGATCAGGACCCAACTCATTGGCGCCGAGAAGTTGGTGGCTTTGCTGGAGAGCGGTACCGAGAAGTTGCTGCTGATCGATAGCCGCCCCTTTGTGGAATACAACACCTCCCACATCCTGGATGCCATCAACATCAACTGCTCCAAGCTCATGAAGCGGAGGCTGCAGCAGGACAAAGTTTTGATTACAGAGCTCATTCAGCATTCAGCAAAACACAAGGTAGGGGTCATTTTCCTCTTATTCTTTGTATTTGTTTAAAGAAGTGGATGGAAAGCAACTTGTAATAATTTTTCCTTAGGTATTTCATTAAAAAAACAAACAAACAAAACCAAACAAGATTAGAGGACTGAGTTTAGCTGAAATGTTACCTGATTGAAGAGGGTATTGGTTACTATTGAGTTTATCATTGGGATTCTTTGTAGAATCAGTGACAGATTAAAGGGGAGGGATTTAGAAATTACTAAGAAAGAATGTTCTCAGGGTTCTTGTGTGTCTTGCAAAGCACAGTCCCTCAAATATATGTAATTAAGGCAGGAAACATTCTCTCCTAAACTTTGAAGGATTCTTTGGGGTCTGTGGTGGTGGGGCTTGCTTAGCAAGTGGTCATTTGGTTTGCAAAGAAATTGTCTCTGTCAGTCCTGACTCCTACTTGCTGTTTAAAGGGTTTTCATAGGAGCAGTTTGATGGATTTTGATGTTTGTTTTGTTGTTTGTTTGTTTGGGAGGAGGGGTGTGATTTTCTCCAAATAGTGCTATCAGTGAAAAGAAAATAGCTATGCTGTTTAAAATTAGTGTGTGTGTGTGTGTGTGTGCAGAGAATGTTGGAGTTTTTTTATCCATTGATACTTGTTTCACATGTTTTGGGTATAAAAATAACCTACTACATTCTTGCTTTGATATATTGAAAATAAAGCTTTTTATTTTTATTATCTAAAGCGTATTTTATATCTAAATTTGTGCAGGTAACCAAAATGTGTGTGGCTTAGAGGCAGTTTAAGCCTCTTTATTGTTTATGTACAAAACCCTCAGAAGCAGAAAGTGAGGAAGGGCCACCTTCTAAAAAGCTCAGCTTTTAAACAAATCCACCAGCCTAGCTGAAGGCAGAACATTTCACAAGTGACATAAAATTACCTGATGATAGAAATTTTTGAAGTGGGCTTAAACATGCAGCAAATAATCAATTTACAAACTCTCCAGGGAATTAAATCTGAGAGGCTCATGAAGTACAAAATAAAAACTGTTCAGTGAACAGGTGCATAAGAAATCTATATATCTGAACTGCTGTTATAGCAGCTATGTGGGAACCCTGATGGGGGAGATAATGTGGTGATTTTAATCATCTTCCTCCTCGTTTTACTCCGAGTTCCTTGTGTTTCAGATTGAAATTGACTGCAAGCAGGAAGTGGTGGTGTATGACCAAAGCTCTAAAGATGTGACCTCTCTCTCATCCGACTGCTTTCTTACTGTGCTCCTGGGCAAACTGGAGAAGAATTTCAGCTCTGTGTACCTGCTTTCAGGTAAGATGTAACAAAACAAACCCCTTTCAGGTGACACGTACCAAAAGAAACCTCTGAAATACCTGAATAAAGAGAAGAAAGAAAATGCTCTTGGTATAGCAGACCTGTACAGTTTTGCAAGTGCTGGTATCAACTTTAGTTATAGCAGAGACTCTTCTGTAGTTTTTTGCATATAGTGACACTCATAATACATGCAAGGCTTAGAAATTGCATCTTACGGGGGATATGTTACGTCATTACTCTGAGTAAATGGAAATGGAGCAATGCAGAGGTTTTTAGGTGCATGTGTCTTCTACTTTAGGGTCAAAAAATAGTAAAAGAAATGGGCTTCCCTGGTTTTTTAAGTATTGTACATGGTAGGAAGAAAATCTCTTCCTTACTGAATTGGTAATTTCTAAATTAAAAACCAAGGAAATGATCTCCTAGAGTTATGGAGATTAGTTTGTGTGACATGTTAAACTTCAGCTCCTTAAGTGGTAGCATTTTCTTTAGGTCTTTTCTTTTTTTTTTTTTTTTTTTTTTTTTTTTTTTTTGGTTGTTGGTTTTTTTGGTTTTGTGGTTTTTTTTTTTGTTGTTTTGTTTTTTGGTTTGGTTTTGTTTTTGTTTTTTTTTTTTTTGGGGGGGGGGGGGGTTGTTGTTTTTTGTTTTAAATTCCAGGTCAAAGCATCTATAGAAATTCAATTCCTTATGATAAGGATACACGCTGGTCTCGGCGTGTGCTTGTGTCATTATTTCTGTCATGGAACAGTAGACAGTGTTCACAAGAAGGAGCAAGGAGGGGCATGAAGTAGATCCAAGGCTGAAAGAAGAGAGAATGATGAATATAAGTAGGAAATCCATTGCAGTGACTGGATCAGTGATCTAATGAAGTGTACACCTCGTCTCTGAGAAATGATGAAACACAGGGACTGAATAATGGTGAGAGAAAGGAAATAACTCCAGAGAGATGCTTCCTCTTAGCAACAGGGTTTCGCTACAGTTTGTAGTGACCTCAGATGAAAGTGAGAGGTTGTGGTACAAAGAGAACTTTTCTCAGCTTGTTTTGAAAGTGTTTACAGAGAAAATGAATAATTTCTGCTCTTGGACATGAGTTTGGTGCTCATGTGAGCTTTACTTACAGTAAGCCAAGTGGGGTTTTGCTTTGGCTAGGGTTGGTGATTTTGTTTTCTTTGCTGTCTAGGTAAGAATTACACCTGTGGGTGGTGGACTACAGTATTAGATTAAGTAACTCTTCTTGCATATGAGCCACCAAGTAATTGTGTGGTGTGTAGGCACAGTAAATGCTTAATGCAAGAGTGCTGAAATAAGTGGTTAATACTGTCTTAAACTGAAAATTGGTATTTGAAAAATAAGCCAGTCTAGAAGCAGTTCATATCTCCTCAGAAATCCTTTTATTGTTCTAAGTCCCAAGTCTGCTCAGCTGTCTTGAGGGGTTTTTTAATAACCTGAAGCAGATTACAGCTCCAGGCAGGAATCAGACTATCCACAACTTAATTTCCATGATGGAAACAGGAACAACTCTCTTACAACTGAGAATTAAATGTCGTGGCAAGGAGGTGTTGGGGAGGGGCCAAGCACAGGAAAGTATCATGAACTTCCCTTCCTTACACTGTTCCTCACTTGTGTGAGACATGGCTTTGATCCTCTGTCTCATCTGCTGGGCCCTCTGAAGGAAGTGCTCGGAGAGTCTCCACTCTCGGACTTGCCTGTGGCTCTCGTAGGAAGGGACAGGACCAGGCAGGGAGTGTTCCCAGCTCCCCAGTGCATCATCTGGGCAATCACCAGTTGCAGGTATCATAGTGATACTGTGAGAAATGGATTTGTTTTGTTTTCATTTCCAGCACGTGGTAGTTGTCTGTTCAAGATGAAAATGTTACCTAAACCACAAGCAAGATAGTAGTGCACATGAGTTGAGGTGAACATAGCCACACACAGCCGGTAAGGGTTAGTTTGGGAATCTAATGTGTCAAAATCCTCCTTATAAAAAGCAGGACTTTTATTTTAGCGTGTCAAATGGATTTCTCTTAGCAAAGATCAGGTTTGAGAATTTCCTCTTATATTTTTTTACATAGCTGGGATGGGGATATTGAGGAATGCAGAAACAACTGATGGCTTTAAAACCAGTGGCAGAGGAGGATAAGAACAAAAGGGAAATATAAGGAAATTATTTACTACTGATCTATTACAGTCAAGTGCTTATTTCGTGTGCTTATTTTTTACATCTGTTAAAAATCTAGCTACTCAGTGTACACACAAGAAACCTTTTGGGATGTGGGGTGAAGGAGAATTGGGTAGATTCAGTCTTACAGAAAGCTCCTTGGAGTTTATTGATATGTGGCTCTAGGAAACTAGATAAAATATGTTGTCTCAGCAAGCTGATGACGAACTCTCATAAATGTTTATGGCCCATAATGAGGGCAGGGGTCAGTGCACTGTGTAAAAAGAAAAACCTTTGGACTTGAGTTTTCCCTATGCCACTAAATCTGGTTTATTTAAAGTAGTGACCTTAAATAAACATTTTGGGGTAGGAAAATATTTTTTGTTGGGATAGAATAAGGAGCAATTAACAAATATCTGAAATTCCTGCTTCTGTTCTTCTTGAAACTCCCCATGACTGAGCACTCGGTGAGGTGGTTTTTTGTTTAGGTTGTGCATAAAGGTATGCTCTGCCCTGGAGGTTGTTTTTCACTGAAGTAACTATTGTAAAGACCTCAAAGGAACCTTTACCAGTTAGTTTAAGATCTTGATATAGCCTCATAAAAATATTTATAATCTGGTGAAGAATGTTTTCAGGAATTTAAATATTCAGTTTGGTTCTTAATTTTTAACAGTGCACAAAATACTGCAGTGTGGACCAAGGGCTTAATTCTATTCCCATCATGGCATCTACTCCTCTGAGTTAAGTAAAATTTAAACACAGGGATGTCACTTGATTCCTTCTTGTATGTTGAGAATTGGATTTACTTGCATGGAGTCCTTTTCCTAGTTAATAGTGTTATGATTTTCCTGCTTGCTCTGCAGAAACAGGAGAGACCAGTGATTTTTGCTTGAATGATCATTATTAAGGCAGTAAACATCAAGAGTCTTGATTAAATTTTATTCCACTATATGAATGGAAGCATTCATATTCTACTTTTCTTAAATACTTGTTCTTCCCTGCTTTTAAATCTGGCTTAGTGCTACTTGTGCAAGCACAGATGTCTTCATGATGTCTTCATTTCAAATGTTTCCTGTGAAGAAGGTGAAGCACAGTTTTTTATTTTGTGTTGATCTTTTTAAACTTTTTTTTCTATAAAACACTCAATCTAAACAGAAGGCTTTCTGAAAAAACAGAAAAAAACCAGAGCAGAACTTTTCTGTATATACAAACTGTCATTAAAAATTGTGATAGCGTAACACTGAAACACTGTATGCCTCCCACTCAAAACAATGGTTGGTGGGGAATTGCCTTCTAATCTCTTGCTACCCTTCTGCCTATGAAAAGTATCAGTAGTAATGTGATGTAGTGCATTCTCCCTTCACAAGAGCTCTCCGATAAACTCCTGCAGAGCACGAAGGAGTAATAAGGAGAAATAGATAAATAAATTAATTGCTTTTCTATTCAGTGACAAATGTTGGGGTCGTATGCAGTGGACAGTGAATGACATCCTAGGCAGAATGAGTATGTAAAGAAACAGCAAACAGAATGAGTTCAGCGAGACTGGACAAAGGTCCTGGAAACAAAGCAGTGATTACCCAGGGAGTGTGGCAAAAGGTGTTTTTGCTGAAACTTCCCAGTTCCTTGTTTCCCCTGACCTGTCCCTCGCCTAACAAACTGTGTGTACTGGACGGAAGACTTGCATGGAGGATCCAAGGAGAAGGAAGCAAGTCAGGAACTCTTCTTCAGTCTTCTTTATCCTGCCATTCATTTTAGAAATATTTGAAATTGGAAGTCCATTTAAAGAAATCTTTAATATAAAAATACTGAAGTATCTCTAGGGTACATTCACCATTGTGTTGTCTTACTTTCCTAAAGAAAAGCTGGATAAGAAAAGCCCAGTGCTTTCTTCCTGCTTTATCTCCAGAAGAAACATTCCTTGTGGCAGGGGAGCAGGAAATCTGAAGAATATTCTCTTGTAGGTAGAGCTGATCATTTCCATGTGCTGAAGGGACCAGGGCTGTGAGACAGGGCTTTATTCCCAGTTTCTGCAGTCCCATATGTCAAGTAAGGGGGTGCCATGGGGTTCAGTGTGGACTGAAAGAAGGCACAAAGTTTGATAAAGTCCTGGCAAACATCCTGACACCTTTTAACACTTGGATTTGGAGCTTCATAACTTTCAGTTGTGGCTGGCTGAAGTTCTGAGTGTTTCCTACATATGTCTTTGCAGAGTACCCCAGCGCACCTTACAACGGTGGTCATCAATTAAAATAATCAGGTTATCTACGAATTGAAAGAAGTATAGTGAGAATGAGCTGTTAAATATCCTGCCAGTGTTTGGAGGAGGAGAGATTGTTGCACAATGATGCCAGCTTTCCTGATATTCCAACTGGTTGATTCCATTAGAAGGAAGCCTCTATTGAGAGAGGTAAAAATCTTGCTGCGGGAATGCAGTATTCCCCAAGTGGTCCCATAACCCATGGAGTACAGCCAGTGTTGGTGGGGAGGCCATGAGAGTGAGAGAGGAACTCAGCTCTGAATCACCCCCTTGAAAAGTCTCCCTCTCCATCAATTTTTAAGAGAGCTTAGAAAAGCTAGTAACCTTGGCTACAGCCAGGCCTCTGTGAATATCCTCCCACCCTCTGTACTTAAAATGCAATTTTCAGTGTTCATTTAGTGCCATAATTGTTTTAAGCACTTGGAAGAATGGGAGTAGGGTTTATTACTTTCATATGTGTGTCCACTTGCTGTCTTTTGAGAGAGAGCAAGGTTTGACTGGAGTAGAGCTCGCATAACATTTCTCAAACCCAAGAATAACTTGTTAAGTTTGCTTTTGTTTTGGATACCTCTGGATGCTTGTGAAACTTAATTGACTGAAATTATGGTGAAGATTTTTTGGGGGTTTTTTTTCCTTAAAGGCAGAAAGGGCGAGTGTAGGTGTCCACTCTGCTCTTTGTACTTGTCGTGCCACTTGGAATATGGCACTTGGGTGGGATGGGAAGCTTGACCCCGTTCTCACACATCTCCCCTTCCTTGTTTGCTTAACCTGCCTATTAACCTTGTCTTACCAAAGGCAGAAACCCTCCAGGGCAAAGAACTTCCCTTGCTACTGTGCTTGTAAAACACCTGGAATAACGGGGCCGCTTTCCGAACGCCACCGGAGTAAAAACACCTCTGGCTTTCCCAAACTGTGAAACCTTGGATCCTGTGGAAGGACTCCCTCTGGCTGAGGAGGGGGGACAGGAATGGGATGGGAGCCCTCCCGACGGGGCTCTCCAGCCTGAGCTTATGTAATGGAAAATGGCACGGGTCCCTGCGGAGCGGAGCTGGAATGCGGGAATTGTAATGGCCTGTGGAGGTCTGCAGCTCGTTTAAACAGAGTGGAAACATTGCAGATTCATAAAACTTGTGAGTCAGAAAGTTTACAGCTTTCCTTCCTTAAGGCAAGGGAAAAAATCTATACTGCAGCTTTTAGATAAACACATTAATGTTCAAGGGGAATGTGACTGGGAAGGAGCACGAAGAGCCTCTGAGGCAAAGCAAACGTAAAACTTTGGGGTTTGTATATTTTGTCTTTGCTATAGTGCTGTTTAAATTATTTTTTTTAACCTAGTTTTTGGTAATGTTACCTTACTGGCCTGGCACTAATCAGTATTTACAGTAACAAATTCTAAATTGTTCTTTAGTAGAGGAATAAAAACCCCCAAAGCTAAACATTAGTTATTCCACTGCATACCTTTGGTGTGAATACAGGCGTTTGGTGAGGCTTACTTAGAATCATAGGGCCTAAATATTATGTTTTAGAGGTAGTTGCAAATTTTCCTGCTTTTTTATTCTTTATTTCCTTTAAAAGGGAAAATTAAATGAAAAAGGAAAAAAAAAGAAGGATAGTAATACACCTTTAAAAAAAGGGATAGCAATATAATATTTATTAGTATGTGGTTATATAAAATTATGAATAATTAGTGCCCTTAATGAAGAAGCCAATTCTGGATTTAATAAAGGTAGAATTGTCTGTTAAATCCACAAGCTTCAAAGTCTCCCTCTTGCAATGCTGTCCTAGTACATGCATGTAGTCTTTGGTTTTCTGACTCATCACTTGGGTCTCAGACCTTTTCCACTCCCTGCTTTAAAATAATGGTGTTTGATGCTGAATTAACACTGGTATACTAGCAGACAATTAGGTCTTGTGGGAAAAGGAAGGAAGTAGCTTCTAGTCTGTTTTCAAGAATTCATTGAAGAAAACCAATTTCTCCCTTTGGCTTCTTCAGAACAGTCCGAATCCAAAGCAGGGGGGAAGGAGCAGTATCTGATTTGAATGGCACTTAAGAAAAATGCCAAAGTTTGCTCTGTTACCAGTGTGCCTTGTCTGTGGTCTTTTCCAGCAGACTCCATGTGAAAAAAGGACACATCTCCTGTCTCTTACGTCTCCATCAGGAGCACCAGACGGGATCTTTCTGTGCCTCCTGGGTGAGGCACATGGAGCTGCAGGGCCAGCTGGAGCTGCAGGGATGTTGTATTAAACACTGTCTAGGCTTTTCTTAGCCTGGAGTTTTAGGGAAGCCAAGGTCTTAGGAGTTGCCATGTTGTCTGTGCCTCTGCTGTCACCCACAAAAGATGTTTCAAAAGCTCATTCGTCAGCTTCAATAAGGCTTGACAAAAGGAGTAATTAAATGAAAAAAATAATGGAAGTTCTTGTGAGCTGTATGGAAATGAGCACTGGTACAGTGCCTCAAATTAGTGTTGATGCCTTAGGTTTTAACTTTTATATTTTTCAAATCCTCTATTGCCTAGCGTGTAACTCCGAAGTTTCTTGTAGCCTGCTGGCTGCTGTTCTCTCATGCTGGTTAGACATAACAAGCCTCTCCAAGCTTGCTCTCCAAGGACACCCAGATTGTCCTAGGCCCAAAATGTGTAAACTAAGGCCTCTGAAGAGGAGGGAAAACTTGGGGTAGTTACACCATTAACTGAAGTTTTAATTGGAGAATTAACCCTGATATGCAAATGAACCAAACTTACAAAAGTGTGAAGAACTCATGACTCGGGGTCCATCTTGGGTGTAGCCTTTGACTGCCCAGGGTGTACCTTGAAGGCCCTTCAAATAAATACCTCCCTTTATTCCCCTATTCTTGTCCAGTCTCTGTTTTCAGGTGGCCATCTCGGGCGTCAGTGTCTCTCCCTGAAAAGCGGAGCTGGGAGTGGATTTGCTGGTGTGACCAAGCAGCTCAGGGAGCTCAGGCTGGAATAGGTCCCAAGGATCTGCTGTGAGATGGGCACTGGTGGCAGGTGGGATTCTTTGGTTCTGCAGCCCCTCAGTTACTTGGATGAAAAACATGTTTATGTAGTCTGAAAGTGGAAAGCTGCTCTTCTGGTCTTTGGAATTGGTCTCCATTAGTTGGAAAAGGTGCCAGAGACTTTCATCCTGGTTACCACCTCTTCTCCAGCTGAATCTCCTCTCACCTCTGCCTTGGCCACACTGCCAGGCTCTGGGGCTCAGAAGCAATTGCTGGGGTTCTCCATCGAGCTGTTGCTGACCAGGCTGACTGCAAACATGTGAAGTGATGTGAACACCTGTTTTCTCACCTTTCTTTCGTTCCAAGTTAGGTTTCATGGCTGCATTTACAGAGAAGTAGTACAAAATCCTCATGGCACAAATGCATTGGTTTTGTTTCTACATTTTTAACCGTTAGGATTTGTGTATGCATGGAGCTCTCACCTTTTGTAGGCTTTGTCTCCATACTTGGACAGTTACACAGAAAAAACAAGTCACACCTAATGGTAAGGTCTCCTATTTTCATCTTTCCCTTTCCCTGAAGAGCTGTGAGGAAACTCAGAGTGGCGTCTCATCTGTTGCTCTTCAGTTTCACAGCCAAACTTAACCCACCTTATCTCTGCAGCAGTCAGATCTCTGTTCCTTTATGTGCTCTGCCAGTATGCACACGCCTGATTAGCAACAGCAGCTCTCTCTAGATGATTACGGATAAAAATTCTGGTGCACATCTCTGCAGACACTTGAGGATGAAAAGGAATTACAGAATTGGCTGTTTCAACAGTAATGTTATGAGCAACCATAAAGAGATATCAGGATTGCCTCCTGATTGAATTTTTTTTCCTATATGTTAGAAATATGTGTAAGTTGAGATGTAGGATGGGTGTATGAGGGAGCATCTGTGCTCTGTGCTGTGAATGAAGAATGACGCTCGCATTTTGAAAACCGATTTTTTAGTGACTGGTGTTTCTATTTAACCTCTTTGCTCTTTCCTGGGCCAAATCAGTAATTAGTATGTTCCCTGCAAATTTGTCTTGTCTGATTTGGGTCACATCTCTGAATGGTTTGACATCCCACTGAAGGAAATATAAAGACTAGGGGGAAGAAGAGAAACCAGTGTAACATGGAATGAACATAAGAAACATCCACCTATCCTGTTATGGTGTCATTTAACTGGAAAGGTTTTATTAAATATTGGATAAAAACAATGAAATATGATCTGCACTTCACGGCTTTGTACTGAGTGTTCAAATCAAGACCTTTGGGCTTAGCTGAGCTTTCATTTGCAAACCTGCAGAGTGGTTTGCAGAGCTCTGTCCCTGATTGCAGCAGGGCAGCTGGCAGCACTAGAATGCTCCTGCTCTGTTTCCACAGAACACAGAGAAATGAGCTACTGTAAGTGCTTGTGCTTCTCAGGAGTCATTCCTCTGGATTAATTTATGATTTGTGTTTAGTGGTAGTTAAACTAAGTAATCGTAAGGATCTGGATGGATTCCATTCCCTCAGTGAAAGGAAGCTCTTCCCAAATCAACAATATTTCTCTATCATTTGTTGCCACCTGATCCCATATTCTTTCCCTGCCTCTTCCTGTTTCTAGCAAAGTTAATTGGGAGTTCTATTTATATAAGGACTTAGGCAGTGAATCTATATGGAGGAATAACTTTAACTGCAGAATTTTGCTGGAACTTTTTTCATTCCTTCTGGGTTTGGCCCTCTTTTGTTTCCTGAGTTGGCTGAATAGGGAGCTGACACTTCTGATACCAAGATTCCCTTAGAGATCATACCTTTATGATCCCAGCTGTAGTTAGGGAAGCCTTGATCAAAGGGAAGTCTGTAGTCACCACTTTGCAGAACCATAGCAACAGGGCAATCAAGTACTTTACTGGATCTTGCCAGATTTCTGCTAATGGATGTGGAGGCTTGTAAGCAAGAAACACTTTGCTGAGAGGACTGGGAGGTGTTGGGTTGTCTGCCACACACCAGGGCTGCAAAACCACTGACAGCTTTTGGCACCTTGACATGGTTTTGTAGAGACATCCTGCTGAATGTCAAGAGAGCTGCTTCAGCTCAGCTTACCACCAAGCATACAGAAAACCTGTGTGGTTCAGAGCTATTGAGGAGAGAATATTTTGGAGTAATTTGTCACTCATCTATTCCCAAGGGCCAATGACATTTATCAAAGAATTCAGTGAAACTCTATTAACCCAGTAGCTCTGTTAATGATCTGTAGATTTTTTCTTTCCCCCTGCCCCATAGTTTCAACATGCTCTTGAAATTGATTTATGATTCACGTGAGGCTGGAGTAGTGGTGGCTGAATGGGAGAATAGAAACTAACTGCAGAAGAAAAGTGCATTTTCTCTAATTAAAACAAACTGCACAGTGCTGCCAATGGCCCTGTTCCAACTGAGGTGGGTAACGAGATTTAAATCCCCAAATTATAGAATTTGAAACAAAATCTGTCCCATTTTTCTTTTCAGGCTCAATTTTCTGTTCTGCATTCCTACCTGTAGACTAAATTAATTTTCCAAGTGTTTAAGGTTTATTTTTTGAAAACTGCTCATTTACAGCAGAAGTGTACAGGTGGTCTGAGTGCTTAAAACACTTTTCTCATAAGAAACTCTTCATGGTCGTAGAGTTCAGCTTTGGAGACTCTGGGGAGCCATTGTCTGTGTTAGAAAACAGAGACATTTGAAATAAATCCCTTTTCTCTACACATCTTTAGGTGCTGAGGGGTTTTTTAATACATTTCCTATATATTTTAAAAATTGGTATATTTTTTAAGTTAGCGCAAGCAAATAGTGATGAGTACAGTTCTTTTGAACAGAAATGAGTCTCATAAAGCCATGACAGCTCAGTGATCATACATGTGGATGCTGTTGTTCCAGACCCCTGACAGTTTGTGGCACTTAAGAATTGAAGAAAGAAATTGGTACTTAAGCAGAATGCTTATGTGAGTGTGTTTTGTTGGTATGGGGTTTGCTTGCTTGTGGGTTTTAAAAGCAATTTTTCCATGCAAACTGACCTAGAATGGGTTTTTCGTAGTGGGAAGTGCCATAAATCAAAGCCAGATTCACTGAAAAGCTACTAACCTTTTGAAAACCTGGTCACAGAGGATGGCAGGGAAGACAGCTGAATATTGGGAACAAATCACTGGTTTCGTGCTTTCTCAAATCAGTTCAGTACAGATACTAACACCAGGTTAAGATACACTCAAAGGAAGGGAGGGTTCACTTGGTGCACATGTAAACGCAGGCAGAATAATGTCAGACTTTAAGAGATTTGAGAGTTTTTTGAGTGTCATTCAGGTTGTAAAGGTACTGAAGCAACATGTCACTAGGAAAGCATGAGTAGAAAAGAAGAAATGTGACTTTGAAAGGATGAATGCCCTAGAGGAAGTGTTGAAGCATCTAATCTTGAATAATTTCAATTAGCCTTGATGGAGTCCTGGAATAAAAATAAAATAAAAGATTGCTCCTTATACTTTTGGTGACAGCATGGGTTCCATCTCCCAAAATCGCAGGTGTTTCACACATTAGCTTCTTGCTTAATTTCTTGTCACAGGTTTCACACAGAAATGAGACCAATCTGTAGGTAGTTTGGGAGGAAACCTTTTTTGCTGACTTTTTCCCATGTAGTCTTTTGCGAAGATAGCAGAGATGTAAAATCCTTGCTTGTGCAGCTTCTTTGTAAGGACTTCTCTATTTCCAGCCATGTCAGTGAGAGGATCCAGAAAGCAGCCAACAATGCTCCCAATAAATAAAGAATAAGCAAATGAAACCAAGGCCAATATTTGACTTCCCCTTCTTGACCACCTTCTCAAATAACTGCTTAAATTCAATCTCAGAGGTATATGCTACCTATAAATTCAAGGAATGCTTCCTATAACAGGAAGGAAAACATTAGGCCATACAGAAGAAAATTTAGCAAGTATGTGAGAGAATTGTTTTGCAAACTCTTCCTCTCATTTGACGGAACAAGCAGGACCTGTGCTCCTGATGGGCAGAGCCTTAGCTTATCTAACAAAATAGACAAGTTATTTGTTTATTTATTCAGGAGACTGAGCAGGAATTGCTGTTCATAAAATGTTTGCTCTAGAATCTGCTCTCTGGCTTTTTTTATTAGATAAAATGGGTTGTTATACATTATTGCCTTGGTGTTTCTACATTTACTAATGATAGAGATTTTAAAATCTAAAGAATAGGCGTAATTCAGGCAATGGTAATGCAAGCCCTGGCAAAACAGTACATTAGCTTATTCCTGAGTAGTTTTAATTCACATCTTCAAACTGTAATCATAGTGAACGTAGCATTTGGCAGATTCAGCACATCAGTGCTTCAATTCCTTGCTGATAAAAAGGTGCTTGGTTCTGAAATTACTCTTCCTTCAGTTAAAACTCTGCTCATCTGGGAGGAAAGAGCTGGGGATTTTCACTGTGCTTTGCAAGTCTTCCCTCTGCTTCACCTCCCCCACTCAAGATGGAGAAGCCTTGGCTTGGTGTGCTCAAGGTGGAGAAGCCTTGGCTTGGTGTGGTTTTGAAAGATGAAACTTCTTCCAGTGTCCTGGATGAAATACATTAATTGTGGAGCAGCACGCAAAATAGTACTGTAGGATTTTAATTAGTACTGTAGGATTTTAATTAGTAATATAGGATTTTAAAAGCAAGCATTACTAAACGCATATTAATGCTTTTACCAAATTGAGTAAACATGACTTTTTCTTAATGAGCTCCCAGTATAAACCTGATACAGGAGAAGGATGTGTCTAGAAAGCATCTTGCTGGGGTGGAGACTAAAAGGTGTGCCTGTTCTTGGTGGGTTGGGTGCTGTGCCTGTTTTTCTGAAGAATCATTTCCTCATATTAAGAATGGGAAGTAGCATCCAGAACATCTGAGAAGTGGAGAGAGAGAAATAAATGTTCCAGGCAGAGTGGGAATACGTAGCCAGGCCTTGGCTACTGATGGATGGTTCCACAGACAGATTTGTATTTCTTCTCATATTCTACGGAGGGAAAAATCGAGGATTACTGTGTTCCCTGTTTTGTCTGGAGAACCACAAAGCTGACCTCAGGAAGAGGCACACGTAGAGCTTCTCTGCTAAGGCTTTCCTGCTGCCCCTCAGTGCCTCCCCATCTCCCATGCTAAATGCTGCTCTCCCACAGCTGGCACGGGCACCACCACATTTGTAAATTAAATACCTGCTCTTCCTCTCACAGGTGGATTTGCTGAGTTCTCCTGCTCTTTCCCTGGTCTCTGTGAAGGAAAATCCACACTCATCCCTACTTGTATTTCTCAACCCTGCCTACCTGTTTCCAACACTGGCCCAACTAGAATCCTGCCTCATCTCTACCTTGGGTGTCAGCGAGATGTCCTCAACAAGGTGAGCATTCTGGGTGCCATGTGGGTCACTGGAATGAGTATCTGATTCCCAGGGATATTTCTCCAAGCTTGCATCATGGTGCATCGTTACAGCTGTGAAACAGCAGAAGTGGAGGCAGGTAAAAGCTGCCTGCACAAGCCATGGAAAGCTGTGGGAGAAGCAGCAGATCCACACGCCACGTCATTAATCTATGGGTCATGTAATACAAAACTTGGGTTTCTTTCTCCTTCGTCTTGGGGCAGATGATATGGAACATTCCTCAGGAGCCTATCGACCAACAGCAAACTGTCACATCTGCCATGACAGCAGGTCAAGTGCTTTCCTGGCCCAGCTCTGACTGGTTTGTTTTGGCAGGTCTCGGAGGTTGACGCAATTATATTCATGGTTACAGTAGGACAAAGGAAGATTGTCTGGGTTTAGTATTTCCTTCAAGTGCTAGGAAAAAATAGCATTTAAACACCATGAATTGTATAATAAGGGATTACTGCAAACAAATCTTCGTGCACCTACTGAAATGTTCAGGCCTGGACAATCAGCGGGGTTGTTTAAAATGAGCTTTTATGGTAGCACTGCATTAAGAAACTTTTACTCTAAGTACATAGGCATTTAGTAATTTCTGCTCCTAAAGAACAGCCCGAAAGGTTTTTATATACTTAAAATAGTCACCAAAATTATCAAATATAGCACTTGTAGGATGCTGGACTATCAGTTGTCTAAGAGAGCTTGTCTCAAGTTGCCACAGGTCTCCATTCCTATGTATATCCACAGATATATGGCTCCATGAGGAGCCAGCTCACACTGTTGCCAAGCTGCATCTTGGGTCCCTTCAAAGGGAATTTTTATTACTTGTGCTGCATGTGCCCTCTTGCCTCCCATGTTCTCTGACAGTCCTATTCATTAGTTGAATCCCCAACAGCCTTCATGAGCTGACATTAAATACACGGATGGGGGGGAGGGAAGGAATGCTTCACCCTAGAATATTGCCCTAATGGTGTGCAAGGCTTATGTGTACGGGTTTTTATCCATGTACAAAGCTTAAGCCAGGAGCTATCATAAGTAGTCCTGTAACTGGATAAAATTTATATACTTTGACCATTTTAATTTTCACTGCTGTCTTCTACTTTTACTCCATCCCAGTCTGGCCATGAATAGGCTATTTTTAGCTTTTTCACAATTATTTTAAGGGGATTTTTGACACACGAGCAATCATGTAAAAGAGCGCAGAAATGGAGGATAGTCGGCAGTCACTGCATCTACTTTGTCCTTTAAAATCTTCCTTGTCTTTACTGCCAGGTAGCAAGTGGGACAATCAAACGTGATTCACTTATGATGGATGTCAAAGCAGCTTATTACTCTTCCTACCACAAACGTAATTTATGGTCCCCAGACAAAAGACAGCAGGAACTAAGTAATTTAAAAAATAATAATTCTTTCAGTTGATAAGGTATCAGACGTTTTTATGCTGTTTGGTTTCAGTGTGTCTGCAGTCTTGGTGTCACTTCAGTGTGTGTCAAAGGAAGCCCTGCAGCTGCAGATACTTTAGAATTAGTGCAAGAGCCCCAAGAGTTGGTCAGATTTGTACTTCTTCACATAATCTTGGGACTGAAAATCAAGGATTACTGTGTTTTCCATGCTGTATGGAGAACCACACAAATGACAGCACACCACCTGTTCGGGTGTTCAGGAAGTTCTTACCACCTGGTGTCATCCCTGACATTCAGTCTTTTGGAAGTTCTTCCATTGGTGACCTCGTAGAGTTCTTATCCATTTTTAGGACAAATACGAATCTTTTGATTTCAGATCTACTATTTTTTTGTACCTTTTCCTCTTACTTGGGCACGTCACTTGTTGGCTGCACTAAACTAGACCTGAGTGCCAGTGGCTTATCTACCTCTTATCTACATCTTCAGTTTCCATGTTTGCCTCTGGAAAATGCAAAATGGCTTCCATCTTTAATACTGGAAAATACTAAGAAGCTGTGGGAACAAATTACAATTTCTTCCTCTTAGAATGCACTTGATTTTCCCCAGTACCAACAACTCCCAGTTTCCTGGGTTTAATCAGTTTCTGGATTTAACTAAAAGTTAGTGGTAGCCACACACTGGCACATTAGAAACACGAATAATGGATCTCTGCTGCTCTTCCTGCAACATGCTTGGCTTCTGGGATGCCTGGATCCTGCACAGGGGCACTGGGGAGAGCAAGGAGGATGACTTACCACACTGATTGCCCAGAAACACATCGCAAGAAATCCGTGAAGGAAAGAACATTCAAAAGCAGAGGGCCAGAAACAAAAAAAAGGGACAAGTAGCAAAGTGCTGTCTCTGTTAGGACAGTCTAGGAGCTGGTAAGTGGTTACCTTTGCATGCTCTGGTTTAATGGCCTTGCTGGGGCTACTTGGGACAAGAAGTCAGCTTTCTGCTAAGATTAAAATAGCTGTTTTCTATTCAAATCCAGTTTTTTTTAAAAAAACAAATTGCTGAAAAATTCTAGTAAGATTCCCCAAACTATTAAGATGTAGTTGTATACACTGACCTTATTTTTGCCTTCAAAAGCTGTGAGTTCTCCTGATTCCTTCCATTCACTAGGCATACCAATTTCTCTAAAATTAAATCATCTCAAAAATATCTGCAAGAAACTCCTAAGCAGCACTCCTGTTCGACCTGATGAATTAAAGATGTGAATTTTCATCAGGTTTTATCAAGATGAGTTTATCTTTTCAGAATCTTTATAGGCTTATCTCTGAGTGCCTGAGTAGGGAAATGCTTCTGTTGTTGCAGAACAATCTGTATTCATGACCTTTTCAGAATACTAATGCTATTTACCATTAATACCTCTGCTGATAACACTTTACTTAGGAAAGATATGCAGCCACAAATGCTTGGTTTCTGTCCTTCAGCAAAATTAATGATTCATTCAAGAAAGTCTTAGGAGAATTGTAATATTTTTTGCAGTTTTCTTTCTACATGCTTTATTTTGAAAACATTCATATTTTTTGCAGTGTTGAAATGCTAAAAACCTCCTAAGAGTTCTAAGATAAAGGTTTGCTTGTTTTTGGGTCTCAGTGTGATACATTGTGGTTACTGCCCTGTGATAGGTTGGTGGCATTGCAAGAAAGTATTTACTTCTACAGAAGATCTTCATTGCTCTTTGTGAAAGAGAGGAAAACTGCATTCTAACCTACACAGGAGTGACAGTGTCCTTTCTGAAATCAGTGTGACAGAAAGCAATCTGTAGTGTGGTTATGGGCCTGAACGAGCCTCCTACTTACACCTCATGATTTGTACCAGCATTTAAAATGTAAAACTTTCTGCCTCCCACTTGCATAACTATTCTCTTTCTTTTCTTCCAGACCTGGATTTTATTTCCTGGAACAAAATAACACTTTAGGGTGCTATTAATTTTCAGATTAAACAAGTCATAAAGTGTAAATAAGCTTACAAAAGAGCATTTACCTTCTTTTCACAGAGTCGTTAGTATTAGGATTTCTGGATCTTCCTCCCATCGTAATTCACTTCTTCCTCTTGGGTGCCTCACAATGAGGGCACTGTTATGGTTATTACACTGGAGCATGTCACAGTGGGAATGATTGATTCTTCAGAACAGAAGGAAGCAGAACTTCTTTCTTTAGCCTCAGTCTGAAAGACGAGCACTAATATTTTGGGGTAGTTTTTTTGGCTTGTAGATTTCGGACCTGGCATCTGCAGCCTTCTTGTTCAATTTGAGTAATCAATCCCACATCAAAAACCTGGCATAACTGTGCAGTGGTGATGGCTGGACTGTGCAGCCCATCAGTGTTTATGTTTTAAAAGAAATAATAAGGTTTTCTATTCTTCCAAATTCATCACCCCCCCTTAGCTATGTTCTTAACAAACCTGACCGTGGCAGTCCATTTGTCAGTGAGACCTCTACCTGTACCTCTTTGTACCTGGGAATTCAGGACCCTGTGTGCGCTTTTGTCCCAGATATTCCAGTTGCTCCTCACTCACCTTCAAGCAGTGACAACAGGGAGTGAGCTGGTTTGGGGTCAGTATTTCAGCTCAGTGACCTGAAGCCAGTAATTGTTTCCCAGGAGCTGTTGAAGAGCTTTGGGATTGTGGAAGGGAAAAGCTGTGCAGTCCAGGACAGCGAGGTGGGGATGTGCGAGATCGGGGGTCTCCCTGGAACACATAAGATACCAGGAGTCCAGTTAGTCCCCTGTGCCAGGAATCTCATTCCCAGTACCTCTCCCCTCTGGATAATTCCCAATATTCCCATATTTCCTTACAGCACTTCTGCTTTTAAGCATGTCAGTGTGTGAGAGTGAAATCGAGGCAAGGAAGGTGCGGCAGCAGCTGTGGAGGGAGCTCGGTGCTTCAGCTGGGGGACGTGAAGGAAGGGAGAGGGGCAAGCAGGGACACACTGGAATTCGTTGATGAGAAGCTGAGCTATACTGGGAGTGTGACCCAGGAAATTAGCAGGGCAAGAAGCACTAAGGCTGGGAACTTACCTTGATACATACGACCCTTTTCCTTTATTTTTTTCTTTTTCTTTTGACCATTGCTGCAAATATTTCTGCTGATTTGCTTTGCAAGGAATTGTCCATCTCCTGTTCCCCTCGGATGGGCGTGTTTGTGACATAATGCATGTCCATTAGTTTAAGGTGCCCACATCTCCAGCCTCTGAATGTGCTGATGTGAGGGACTTTGGATGAAAGGTTGGAGAGCTGTTCATTTTGCTCTGGGCAACAAAAATCAGCTCACTAGCAGAAATTCATGCAAATTCCCTGTTTACAACCACTGTTGGCTGGACTTCGTGCACTTTCCTCTGCAAGTGACTGATGTAGATTCCCTTCTCCCCTGCAGCCCTTTGTTCTCACTCAGCATTTAATTTATGCCCGGCTGTCCCTGTGTGTGCGTTCATCCCTTCTACACACGCTGTGCCATGCGTGTGGGGTACCTGTGCTCAACATCACCGTTATTTAGACTGCTCTGGCTGAACAAAATAGAGTCCTGGCTCTTCTGCTAAATAAGCATATCCCTGTTTCTCCTCACCAAAAGATCTCTATGCTTGCAGAAAAAATATGGGGAAGAATCAACCATTTGGCTTTGTGACTTTTAGTACCAGTATTTTCCTACTGGTAGATCTCCAGTTGAAATCTGCAGTGTAAGAATTCATTCATGCTGCTACTCCTATGGACTGACAAACTTTATTATATATCTGCTATGAAAGCAAAAGGATTAAAATCAGATTTTGGGGGATGCTTTTTTTAAATCTTTATTTTGAGAGAAGAGTTTCCGTAGAAATCTGGCCAACAGCTCCCCGATGTTTATGTTCAGTGTGAGTAGTGTCCAAGCCTAGTGTTGCACGTCACTTACTGCCAGATCCTCTCTGAACCATGGCAGTTTGATAAGCATTACTCTGACATGCTGAATTGCTTTTCTGTGTCAAGATGCTTCTTGGAGGAGACTGGATGGTTTGTGCTAGAGCCACCTCTACTTTTCCAGTGCTTCTTCCACATGTTTTTGCACTAAGGTGCCCACTGCATCACAAACTACTTTGCACAACTCTAAATACTCTAAGTATGGCGAGATGCAGAAAAGAGGAGCCTCTCTTTTACTTCAGTCATGAAAACTGACTTATTTAAAAGCCCAGTTGACTCTTAAATATACAGAGTGTCTTTGCTTGTTCCTGTGACATTTCTCTGAGAGGCAAGAGGCCTAGAGACTGAAAACTGCCACTCAGTGCTGTGTGGAGATGGTTTAATTCAAGATCTTCATCTCTTTCCTTGACGTTTTGAGAGAGTTTTGCACATTCCCTTAGAAACAAGAAATTCCTGGACTTGAGAGGTGACTGCAGGAGGCATCCATTTCATTTCCTATTTCCCAGCAATATCTGTGATGGGGCAATTTCAGTCCTAGATATATGATCTGGAAAACACATAATCAGGTCAGCAAACTGCATGTGGGAAGTGTTTGTTTGTCAGCTTGCATGCTGAGAATTTAAACCAAAGTAGTAAAAAGTTCATTCTCTTGGAAGTGATGCTTCAGAGTAGCAGAAGGTATTCTACCATTACTTCTGTTCTTTGTTAACTTTGTTTTTATGGGATTTGCAGTCCGTATGTTATTTGGACACACTGGATGTCTCATTCGAAGCTGTTAAAAGAATTCAAAGCTGAGGAGTTGTCTTTTTCCTTTCCTGACTCCAGAAGAATGTCCCTTACACAGCTAGAGCAATTCCAACACAAATTTCAATTTGGTTTTTAGCTTTGTAATGTGCCAAAGGTACCGTTTGACTTCTCGAGGCTTCATCTTCCTCTCTTTCCTAGGAGCTGATGCAGCAGAACGACATTGGCTATGTCCTGAATGCCAGCAATACTTGTCCAAAGCCTGATTTTATTCCAGAATCCCATTTCCTCAGAGTGCCTGTGAATGACAGCTTTTGTGAGAAAATTTTGCCTTGGTTGGATAAATCAGTTGATTTTATAGGTGAGTAGAAAATTTTAATTCTCTCTCTCAAACAGTTTTTGGGTTGCTCTGTGTGTCTGCCGTGCTGTTTTGGCTGGGGAAGCCCCGGGTACTTTCTGGGTGGTGTGAAAATACCCTCAGGATCTGTGGACATGGTCAGCATCACTTCTTAAGCACAGGAGCAAAAAGTGGGGCGATTCTGCCACTGCATGTTCCAGCATTACAGAACAAAGACACTTCAGAGCTGCTTTCAGGCAGCCTGGTGGATGCCTGATACATGTCTGCAGAGAGTGGACTAGAAATTTGGACGTACACCTTCTGTCTTTACCTTTGAGAGGTGAACTAGCCAGATTTGAACTGGCCAAACTGTTCCATCGTGAATGCTTGCTTTCTACTTGTGTGTAAAATTAGAAACAATCACCTTTCCCAGACATCTAAATAGAGCTGTTTATGTGCACATTAAAATGAGGTATGCTGTGACTGCAGGATGTTTCCTGTGTGTAGTCATGCTTTTTCTATACTCAATGCTACTACACAGTGCTAGAGAAAATAAGTGAGTTTTGTTTCAAGCTTCCATGAGATTTGCAATTAGCAGTTCATTTGGAAGCTTTGCAAAGAAAGCAGTGTTACTGAAAATTATTCAAACTTTTCATGCTGGTATGATGCTGCTGAGTTTGACACTTGCCAATTTCTTTGCCATGCAGAAAAAGCAAAAGCCTCCAATGGCCATGTGTTGGTGCACTGTTTAGCTGGGATATCTCGCTCTGCCAC
The DNA here is from genome assembly GCA_013397725.1 of Rhagologus leucostigma. NCBI lineage: Eukaryota > Metazoa > Chordata > Aves > Passeriformes > Rhagologus > Rhagologus leucostigma. The sequence continues at coordinate 108,745 of VZTD01004420.1, forward strand.
GATTGCCATTGCATACATCATGAAAAGAATGGATATGTCCCTGGATGAAGCTTACAGGTAGGGACAAATCTTCCCTTCCTACTAACTCTTGTGCCTGTTGGCCTGCTTTTAGGGTGGATGATACAAGGGTGTGACCAAGGGTAGAAGCAGGTATTTTATCTGGTAGTTCGCTGGCCACACTTCTGCTTTAAGCATAGGTTTCCTCCAGAAACAAATTAATGGTATTGAATAGATATCACACAGCTAATATTAACTGCTCACTGCAAAATGGTCTTTGATCCAAGCAGGCAAATACATGGGATGTAAAGTGCCTGTTCAATGTATGTGTCTTGTCCTGGTTCTCACCAGGACAGGGTTAATTTTTGTAGTAGCCAGGAGGGGCATGGCCAGGACCTGGTGGTTATTCTGTGCCATCTCCTGTCACTGCTGGGAGCAGGGGAAGGGTCCCTTCTGGGGCAGGGTCGAGTACTGTGGGGTTTCCACATGGTGTGAATCATTCCCCTCTTTCTGGTACCCTCTGTCACTGCTATTGTGCTGTTACTGTTTGTTTTCTTATCTCATAGCTGTTTTCAGTAAATTGTTCTTATCTCAACCCATGATCTTTGCTTTTTGTGCCTCCAATTCCCCTCTCCATCCTGCTGCAGAGGAGCAGTGCATGGTTTGGGAGCATTTTGGTGGGATTTGTGTGTACAGACAAACACACAGCTACGGCACACATGTAACAGCATCCTGTGAGCCACAGGGAGAGCAGAATGGTCAGGGTTGAAGAGGGAACTGAGGGTATTTAGAGCCACACTTAGGACAAATGCTGGGCTGGATCTGTCTCCTGCAGTTTGGTGTTTGGTAGTGCTCACAAAGAACTGCGGGCACGTGAAATGCCCAGGAATGGAGAAAGCTTCTCTGTTGCTATAAAGTCAACCAAAAACTGTAGGAGAAAGTATTTTGAAGTATCATGTCTCTGTGGCATTTGGTAATATTTGTGGAGACACCCCCCCCCTTTCCTCCTTTACAGATCCCCTTTTTTCTATACTTGGACTGTGAACGCTTTCCTACCCTCCAGGTGGCTTGGTTGCCATTTACCATTACTTCTGTATTTAATTCAACCAACTGCTTTGTTGTGTTGCACAGAAAACGATGATTTTCTTTTTGATGGGCTCCCTGGCACAGCTGGTGCGTCACTGTAAGGAGTTAGGCAGAACCAATTTGAGTAATTGCCCTGGAGCAGGGGGAGAGGAGCCCCTTCGGAATCACCCGTGTGCTCGCTACCACCATCCCTAAAACAGGGATGAGGACAGAGAGATAAACACTGGATATTGCCATGTGGAGCGTGATTTCCACAGAAACTTTTCTTCTAAGCTGTTGAATCTCGTTATGTGTGCAGTGAAAAAACTGCGTGTAAGAGGTGCCTGAGCTGCAGCTCTCTCCTGCTGTGCTTAGACACTTCCCACATTTCCTTACTAGAGCCTGCTGGCAGCTTGGTGTTGTGCAGTATTTTCAGCATGAAACAGATTTGGTTAAGAAGCTGAAAACTCAGTTATCCAGGTACAGATAACAGGCATGAATTACAGTGGATGTGGACAGATACTGTGCAATGTGTGAGCTCAGTGAAAAAACCTGCCTGGTCTCAGGCTGTAGTGGCTGAAGGCAGAGCTGTAGAGAACTAAACACTTCTAAAATGCACACACTTCAGGGAACTTCTTCAGGGAGCTTCTAAATTCCTCCATGAAATCTCTGCATTAAATTCTAGTTTGTATCTTAACCAAAAGCATGAACAGAGTGTGAAGGATTAATCCCACTAAGTCTTTTTCTCTTTGCACTGTAGATGCTGAGCAACTGCTGTGAAATTTAGATTATATTTTGTTACATTTCCTTTGATATGGCTCAGAAAGAATCGTCTGCAGAACATTTCACTCATTGGTTTGGGATCTCTTGTTGGCCAAGCTTAAAAGAAAAACACTTTTCTTTGAATTAGTGGAAGTCATTAGATAAAAGGTTTGTCTGACACTATTACAAAAATAAAAAGGTGATACTATTACTTGAAGTGAAAGTCAAAGAAGCAAACTTTTAAAATCTTTTGTATAATGGACTATTTAACAGAAACAAACATAAGAATTAAACCTTATACGTGTTTTCCAGTTGGAAAAAGTAGTGCGTATTTTGAGATGAAAAAGCTTGCAAAGCTTTAAAACTTGTTTGGGATCCAGCATGCTTTCCCTACTCTTTTCATTTTTAAAAATTCTAGTTTTAAATTTGGGACTGCCCAGTATTTTGGGGAGAGAGGAAAAAGGGGATTTGAGGAGAAAGTGGAAAGAACAGAGTGTTGGGGAGGCTACCAGAACACAAGGCAAGAAGGACCTTGCTTTAAATAACTAACCCAAGTACAGCTAACTTTGACTGGAAAAAAATGAACAAAGGCTATGAATTCCTGGGGTCAAATTGCTAAAAACCTTCATATCAAATGCTGAGAGGGCAAACTAAAGAATTTCTCCTGAGGAGACTCACTAGATTTCTCCATTTGCCAGTGTTACACTTCATGGTGGAAGTTTCCACTATCAGCTTGCGCAACCTGATATTCCAGGTCATAGTGTCAGCTTGATTACTCCTAGTATTGTTTGTTCTTTGGCAAATTAAAAAAAAAAATAGTAATAAAAAATGCAAGTTTTGACATTTTTCATGTGCTAGCATGTACACACATACACGAGTACACCTTTCCATTTTTCTCACACTGCTTTTAATGACTGCACACTCATCTTCTGTACACTTCCCCAGACAGGTTTTATTTTTAATAGTATTTAATTTTCCCAGTGACACATTATATATGTGTTTGTACTAGATTTAGCTCCTCAAGGTTTCTTCCCTTGTTAATTCTCTTGACATATGGTTAATCATAGTTCCAGGAATGTTTCTTAAAAAAAAAACAACCAAAAACCAAAACTGGAAGAGGAGGGATTTGGGCAACTCTGTTTTGCAGCCTGTTAAAAGCAAAGTACTTATTTATCTGTATTCTAAATCAGACAGGTAGGAAATATATCTTTATATTTAACTTTGAAATAAATAGTAGAAATCACATGATACAGGTCTTTCATACATTTAGAATCCTGGTTCAGCAAAACATTTTCAGTACCATTGCACTTTCAGTGCATGAGTGGATTGGCACACCTATGCCAATCCTACAGCACCCCAAAAATAGGTGAGCTCTTCCAGGGATTTAGCAAGCCTGTTGCCCTTTACTGCTGAACACCTGCAGGGCTTGAGAGAGTGTTTTTGTTTTAATGCTGCATTTGCACCTTTCTGGTTTTTATCATCACATCAGTGGTCAATAATAGTGTGGGGTAGAAATCGCTGGCACTTGCTGGACAAGGTCAGAATGTACCAGGGCTCTCTTGCCTGACAATGACAAATAGAGTAGGCAGTGCAGAGGTGACATGACAGAGATGACAGGAACATGTGATGTCACTGGAATGGTGGGGAAGGTGTCCACTCTCTGTATGCCATGGGAAGTGGTCTCTTGGCTAAAGCTCAAGTGCTGTTCATGCAAAACTCCGAGAGTTCTTGACTCTGGTCAGAAACCAAGGTAGCAAAGATCCCACTGGTGAAGTAAATAAGGAAAATTATTCACTAGAATCACTTGTGGACATCATGAAGAATTAAAATATTTCCTTCCCCCACACTTTTTAGCCGATTTAAGCTACAGAGACAATTGAGAGCGTGCAGCATTATTTTGCTTTAAACTACCTTTTTTTAACTCCATCCTCAAGTTACTTATGCTTGACTGAACCTTAGTCCAATTTAAGAATAGGCTGTAGACATTCACAACACTCACTTTAGCGTTATCTTTTACCTGAGCAGCACGTTCTTGAAATAATTCTTGGTTGGTTTGTCCCCTCTTACCAGATTTGTGAAAGAAAAGAGGCCAACCATTTCTCCCAACTTCAACTTTCTGGGCCAGCTTTTGGACTTTGAGAAGAAGATCAAGAACCAGAGCGGCCAGCCTGGCCACATCAGCAAGCTGAAACTCCTGCACCTGGAGAAGAGCAGCGAGCACGTGCAGGTGCTGGAAGCGGGGCAGAGCAGCCTCTCCACCAGCCAGCTCTGCCTCTCCGCTGCCTCGGAGCTGCTGGAGCCCAAGCCCACGGACGGTGGCAGCGCGCCCCGCGGGCACCCGGCCCCGCTGGAGGACGGCCCGCTGGTACAGGGCATCAACGGGCTGCACGTCTCCCTGGACAAGGTGGAAGACAGCAACCGGCTGAAGCGCTCCTTTTCCTTGGATATCAAATCCGTCTCCTACTCTGCGAGCAGCAGCTGCGTGACTGCATCGGTGCAGGGCTTCGCCTCCTCCGAAGACACGCTGGAGTACTACAAACACGCGGCCGCCCTGGAGGGCGGCAGCAAGCTGTGCCAGTTCTCCCCCGTGCAGGAGGTGTCGGAGCAGAGCCCGGAGAGCAGCCCTGACAAGGAGGAGGCGGCCCCGCCCCAGGAGGCCCCGGGCCCGTGGCCGCTGGACAGCCCGGCCTCCCGGCCACACGCGGGCCGGGCCGGCGGCAGCACGGCCGCGCCTCGGCCGCTCCTGTACCCCCTGCACCGCAGCGGCAGCGTGGAGGACACCTACAGAACCAACTTCGTGTTCGGGCTCTCCACCAGCCAGCAGCACCTGGCCAAGTCCGCCGCGGGGCTGGGCCTCAAGGGCTGGCACTCGGACATCCTGGCCCCGCAGCCCTCGTCCCTCACCAACAGCTGGTATTTCGCCGCCGAGTCCTCGCATTTCTACTCGGCCTCGGCGGTGTTCGGGGGCGGCGCCGCCTTCCCCGCCTACAGCTGCAGCCAGCTGCCCTCAGGCTGCGAGCAGCCCGGCGCCGTGCGCCGGCGGCCCCGCCAGGCCGACCGCGGCGACTCCCGGCGCAGCTGGCACGAGGAGAGCTCCTTCGAGAAGCAGTTCAAGCGCAGGAGCTGCCAGATGGAGTTCGGGGAGAGCATCCTGGCGGACAACAGGTCCAGAGAGGAACTGGGCAAAGTAGGCAGTCAGTCAAGTTTTTCAGGCAGCATGGAAATCATTGAAGTGTCCTGAGGGGCAGAGGCTCCTGTGACTGTGGCAGAGTCGCTTCCCCTTCCAGGCTGCTCCCCAGCGTGTGAGAGGTCCCTGTAAATCTGAAACTTTGGGTAAAAAGGTGGGGGGAGGGAAGAAACGGAGGCTTCGGTGTGAGCCAGGGAAAGCTTGGTACTGCAGGGAAGCGACAATGGCCTCTGCCCGCGGAGACCAAATGTGCTGCTGGGCTTTTCTCCTCCCCTCCCCGGGAGAAGGGCAGAACATTTCACAGACCTTTCCCTGTCAGAGGAAGCAATTCTATGCAATGGATTGCACATCCTTTCAGTGGCTTTTAACAAGGAAGCTCTCTTGGTGTCAAAACCTTTCTCTGGTTCCACTGAACCATGCTCCTACCTGTCAGAACTAGTTTTGTTCTCCCCTTCCCATGCCCCATGTCTTCACCAGTGCACCTTAGCCCTGACACTGAGCCAACCTCTGGAGAGAGACCTTTTTCCTGTAAGAAAAGGAGACTGGGAGCGATTCCAAAGGCCATAGGGACCGGTTACAGCAAGGCTGGTCTGAACAGACCGTTCAGACAAATGTAAATAGTGGTGTAACTATTGTTCTAATGGATAGGCTTTAGGTAATTCGCTAGAGAGCTGCTTCAGAGAAAAAAAAACCCAGTACCTCAAAAATACACAAAATAAACTAGGGCTTTATGGCTGCCACATGCTGGTAGTCAGTTCATAAGCAATGTGAACAAGTAATGACTGGCCACGTTTGATTATTTTTTTTTTAAAGCTGTCTACGATCAAGTGTTTCAGTTGGCTCAGCAGCAGTTCTTAAAAGAAGATGAATGAACCATATTTAGGACTGTTTCCCCCAGTCTTTTGATACAGTATTTGTATTTTTGATATTAAGCTGGTTTCTGGGAGAGGGGTAGCTGCTTTGGCTTCTAAGCTATAATGGAGTGGTTGATAGGTAGGGCTACATGCAAGAGAAGTGGCTGGTACAAGTGGCCACAACATGTTTTTCTTGTCCATTTACAATTCAATTTCTCAAAAACAATTCAAGTATTTTGGGGGGTTTCTTTCACGTAAAAATGAGTTGGGGTGGGCTTTTGTCCTTAACTGAGCAGTTCCAGTGTGGAACTGCAGACGCTTAAGGCTGTACTGTGTCCTCACCCTCAGCACCCCAGGGCAGACCCCTCCAGCTCAAGGAGGTGTCACGTCCCTGGTTTCCCAGGAGATGAGGCACAGCCCTTCTCATGTTTTTGACAGCGACCCAGCTGCTTCCCCTCCCACCTTGGCTGCTGCTCACCTTGGGCTATATGTGCACATTGCCATGAGAGGTTTATGGTCAGCAAGGAGTGGTACCAGAGCCACTGTGTAAAGCTGCATCCTTCCTGCTCCCAGGGCCTTCCCCAGCACCCCTCAGAACACGTGTGTTGAGGGGAAACTATATTGTTTTGTCCCATTTCAGTGCAGGCAGCTGAAAATTGTAGTAACAAATAATTAGCCCTGGCCAACAGCTTTAAAAAAAAAATGTGTCAGTAGCAAACTGAAGCCCTAATTCAAGTCAGCAGCTTGGGTTATGTTTGGGGTTTTTTTTACTGTAAGTTTAGCTAGTTTGTGACTCAAATCTCAGGTTTTACTATACTGAAAAGTGGAGAAGATTTTTGTCATTGTTTTGTTTTGTGGCTAGGATGTGACTTTAATTTCCTACAGTGGACTGTTGAAAATAGCACTGAAAGCTACAGCATTGATTAACTTGATCCTAAAAAGTGCAAAAGGCACAGAGAGAGGAAGCACCAGGAGTCACTGAGCCCAGAGGCTCTTTGTGCTGGACAAAGGGCCTGGGCAAGGGACAGGTTGACATCACCCTGGACACTGTGTCAGGTGTTGGCTGTTCATGGAACATGCTGCCACTTGTCACTGTTTACATGGCCAGTGGAAGTGATTACATCACGACTGTTTTCAGCTGTGTGTGTATTACCTATGTAAACAGCTGAACAGGGCTCCTCTCAGCCACATTTCAGGAAAAGCCCATGGCTTTGATTTAAAGCAGTTAATGGGAGTTCACACATATCAATCCCTAGAGGCAGAAACAGATTCTTCCTCTTTTGTGCTCCTTCAGACGCGTGTTCTCCCCTTCTTTGTATGTTTGGGGTTGGTTTGGTTGATCGCCTTCTGAGGAACTGAAATCTGGTCTTGTGGCTCCTCGTGATTCCCAGTGTGTTCTGGATGAATCCAAGTTGTAGGCTCAGTACTTACAGGGGGCAGGTTCCCATAGGAGGAAGCCTTAACCCCGTGTCCTGCACAGGGTGGTGCCCTGGCTCATACCTGAATTCGAGTCCTGTCCCTGAACAATACTGGAAATGGTTTGCAGAAGTCTGGAAAGCAAAGTGGAGGATGTGAGAGGGAAATATGTGTACATGTTCAATATGAATATAACGTATGGCATTTGGTGTGTGGCATACTTGGCATGTTTGGTGTATGGCAAGCTGGTGAAATGGTTTGGAGAGATGTGAGTTTCTCATCTTGTTGTGTCATGAGCATTACCTGTATGTTATGATGAAATAAAATCAGAAATGGTACCTGTTTATACAGAAGGCTGAGGAAGGAGTTGTGGAGTGTTCTACCTGCAGCAGAACCTGCTCCTCCCAGCATCCAGGAGAGCAGGGGCCTTGTCCTTTATGGCACACACCCTTCCCTGCAGGTGTGTTCATGAATGACAGGGCTGGAGCAGCTTTAGGCCACTTGTCACAATCAGTGGTGATTTTACAGCACCAGTAACCATTTAGGCCTCTTACCAGTCCCTGATTATCCCCTTCTGCTCCGTTGATGAGCAGCAGTGGCACTTGTCTGCATTAACACCTTCCACCGTCTAATGCAGGTGTGAGTAACCTGTTCCTCAGGCAGCTGGAGCAGTCTTCCTGAAGCAAGGATTTTAAATTGATGAAGTTACCCAGAACAAACGCCATGCTTTTTTCTTGCCTCTCATACTTCTTATTAGAAGAATAATTTAATTACTAGTTTAAATACTTGTTATGACTGATGCTGTCAGCCTTGAAGCATTCAGAGCAAGTTCTGCTTGCTGAGACTGGAGCACACCCCCCATTGCTGCTTCAGAGAATGGTTTGCACAAATACAGCATAGATTAGCAATAAAGAGAGCTGCCACAGTTGTATCCTTAAAGGGCAAAGGTGTGAGTTTAGGTAACATCATCTTCAAACTCGGGTGCAGAAACAGAAGCTTTCTCTTTTGAGAATTTCAAAGCACAGTCCCAGAAAGGGAAATGAAAAATCTTCAGCCTCTCTAAAAGAAACCGAACCATCAGTCAGAGCACAGGTAACAACCTGTGTGAGTTTCTGTGCTTACTTTCTACAAACAAGGTGTAGCAGCTCTTGGAGAAGAAAACAAGAACCATGCAAATTCAATGGCATCATCAGCTGCTTAGCCTACAGAACAGGTTGACATGATAATCTTCTAAGACTTAGCTGCTCTCCCCACTCCAAAGTCCACTTCTGATTGCAGTAGCTCCGTCTGTTCCCTCAAATTCTGTTTTTTGAAGCATTCACTTCAGCTTTCACCATTCCTCCTGCCTGCTTTGCAGGACTTGCTCTGCTCCTGTTCCTTCCATCCCTCCACTCCTGGCCCTGCCACCAGACAGCTCTGGGAAGAGACAGTCTAACTCTACCTCCAGTCAGAACCCAAGGGGCAACTCAGATGTGCCTCATGCGTGTCATCAACACTCAATTTTCATTTCACTGCCTGGCATTACTGGGAAGAGGTCCCCGAGGTCACTGGGCTCTCGATGTAACCATCACAATGACATTCCTAGAATGAAGTGAACTGAAAACAGCAAACCTCCCCCCAGCAGGGATCAGGTAGCCCTGCTTTTGAGGGGGCTGGGGAGGGTAAGAGAGTAGAAATGTGGTGATTAGGTGAACCACTGTCTTTCCTAACTATATTCATCAGCTGGGTGCTCAGTATCCTGTGACTCACAGCACAAGTTACAAACTGACTTCTACCAGAAAGTGGCGGCATGAAAAGCCCAGAACAAGGGGGGCAGCACCAGGGTCCTAATAACACTGGTACTTTTTAAATCCAAAATTACTGCGATTCAACCAAACTTACCTAGCCAGACATTTTAATTAGCTAGCCATACACCTAGCTATTCATTATTAATTGTATTTGTTATTAATCTGTGATAAAAGTAGTTATTCTAGCACTTTTAGACGGTGTAACATACACAATACCACTATTATATTATACACACGAACCCACAACTGAGAATTCAGGCAAAACAGTCTTCCTAATATATCAGCTTTGCCTGGCAACAGCACTTTCCCTTTGAACACTGCCTGCAAAGAACTTCTTGGCCCTCAGGTCCAAATGATTGCTCTGAGGCAAACTGAAGTGCTTCTGCAGTAAAGCCTTCAGCTAATTCTGCACTTCCAAGAATATTAGTAAGAGTCACCATAAATAGAAAAGGAAAGGGAGCTATTTCTTGCCTTCTGCAACACCCACCCCTCCGGGAAGGGGCTGCTTTCCTAGCATGTAAAATGCTGCCAAGCATTTCTGGAGCGTTGTCCTGCTGGAAGGGATTGCTCAGTTTGAGGAGTGGATTTCAGGTGCCGTTTCCAGGGACCCTGACCATGCTCCACTGCTGTACAAAGCCGAAGTGTTACTACAGGCAACGATGAGGCTGGGGCATCAGGCCATTAAAAAAGAAAAAAACAAACCAGCAGCAAACCAAAAAGAAACCCTGTAAATTTGCCTCTTTCTTTGTTCAGTATCCTCAGTGCAGGTGAGAGTCCATCACCACTCCGCTTTCCCAATGCCATGAGAACAGTGCTGCAGGTGCTCATCTGCCTCTAAACCACTGATCAAGTGTGTTAGAGTAACCTGTTCCCTGCAGGAAACAGCTCCATCCTGGGATTCCCTAAGCTCACCAGGTTCCCAAGAGATGTTCCTGGAAGTACAGAAGGCTCCTGCCTCTTCCCATGGAAGGAAGTGCAGTGGTGCTCTGCAGATTCCAGGGCTGGAATATCTTCAGTCAGCTGCCCAGACCTGGGGCAGGGAAGCCCTTTTGCTGGGATACACATATAGACTGCACTGGGAAGTTCTCTCAAATCCCTCTCTGTACAGAGGGACTGTTCACATACCCAATGTTTTGACAACATGTGCAGCCCTGCCCATTTATTTGTGGTTGTGTCACTGTCCCACAGCACGTCACTGTATTTCACAGGATCATGGAATTAATGAGGTTGGAAAAGCCATTTGAGATCTACCTCCAACCTAACACCACCTTGTCAGCCAGACCATCCCTATGGAGTCAGCGCTCACCCTCCATCTGTAAAAATATAAAGCTTTTAAAAAGACAAAAAGGATTATTTTAGGCAGCTGACACTGAGAATTGCCCTTTGAATGCTCCTCTCCTCCCCCAGGCCCCAGGAGGATTATTCTGTGAGGCTCTAGCTGCCACCCCACTGCTGGTGAGTCCCAAGCATCGCTGCTCACATCTTGTATTCAAACTGGACATCAGTGCCAACCAGAACTAGGACAGCATTGGGAAGAAAAAACAACCAGCATTTATTTTCATTCTGGGGATGTTTCCTCACAATCCCAGGGCAGAGGCAGCCCCAGGGCAGCTGAACTCAGCCACCTCCATGGCACAGAGTGGGTGCAAAGTAAAGCTGAGATACGCCTGCACTGCCCAGACACCGCGGTGAGAAGTGGGAATGAAGAATGAGCAACTGGAGAAACAACACACTCGGAAAAGAGCCACACCAAAGGTTTTAATGCTGGAGCTGCGGAACAAGGAGCATGTAGGAAGCTGAACAGGGTAACCACCCATAAACCATGGAGTGCTCAGCCACAAGGCTGGCAAGCAAAATACCCTCTGGCAGCTTGGGAACCGGAGGGACGTTACCAGCAGTACCTCGGGAAATTACTGGCACACAGTCTGAGAGAGGGGCTGGCTCATGCAACCAATGGGCCTGTGAAAACGTGTATTTCTGCTCTTTCTGTGTAAAAGCTTAGAGGAGGGGAAAACACACTTTAAATATTCAAGTATATTTAAATATATTTAATTTAAAATACATAGATTTAAAAAGAAACAAACAAAAACTCTTTTCTCATCCCTTCAGCAGATCTTCACAGGAATTGCCCTGCAGGTAGGTTGGCACTTTAGCACCCTGTCAGTGCATTCAATGACAAAAACAACGGAAACAAAGCAAACCTGCTCTGCGTGGGCAGCACAGGGACGAGTGCTGGATGAAAGGAGCACCAGTGGCAGCACAACGGGGGACTTGCAACAGCAGAGTCAGGGGAAGGGCCAGAGCAGCTCAGGCCAGAGAGGAACCACAGCTCCAGTGACTCGTCCTGCTCCCCAGCTTTTCACAAGATCACTAATCAAGAAGCTTAGCCTGTACCCCAGACCACACACCACCCCAGAGAGCAGAAAAGGGCAGATGTCTGGTTTCAGGGGAGCACACCAGATTATTTCCTGTTCATAGCACTAAATTTGTGGGAGAAGTAACAGCTGGTACATTTGAGAAGGATACCTGAGGCCTCCTCCAAGAGCGTTTGGCTTGGAAGAGGAAATTCATAAGCAGAAAGGTAATTCCAGTCACATCTCCAAGCTCCTGCTAAACAGCATGGGAGGGAAGAGTCAGTCTCACCCTGAGCATCTCCTGCATCTGAGCTGAAGCTGAAAGCAGCATGTGGAGCAAAGCCAACAAGGAGAAACCAAGCAACAGACAGCAGCTCAAGAAGATGTGGCAGGACATGTCTCCCCCTCAGCAAGAGGGCCAGAGACTTACAGTTCCTGAAGGCAGTGACAATGTTTTAAATAAAACTGTAAACCATCGTTCAAGGACAGTTAGAGGGTGCATGCTTCTTACAGTACCTATACGAGAGACTATCACCTGTGGAATGAAGGTGATGACGTGAGCATTGGAAAAGGTTGGCCTTCACATTTCAGCTCTAATTTTTTTCTAGTTCAGTTGTTACGCCTTCCACAACCTGCCCTTGCTGTTCGAGAAGCTCTGTCTGTGAGGCCCAGCAGCACAGCCACAAGCTTAAAGACCAGTGTTCCTAGGAACAAATGTTTTTTCCCCATTCTCAGCCCAATGCCTTGGTGTTTTCTGGCAAATGAGGAAGGAACTGATTTGCAGCCCTGCTTCTGCAGCCTTCAGTTGGGAATACTATTCCTTTGCCCTCTTTAGCACTGCAGGGAGCAATGCTTTGATCTGATTTGGCCTGAGGCCAAATGTCTACAAGCCTCAGAGAAGTGTCTTACAGGAGAGAGCATCTCCCTTGAGATCCAGTATCAGGATCTTCCCACTGGCACAGGCTTCCAGCACACCAGGGTGTGGGACACTCATGATTCCGTCTGGCAGACAGCTGAATGTCGCACATTCTAAACATCCAGACAGCATCATCTGAACAAAGAGGACAAAAATGGCTGCAGCCACTATTTAAAGCAGCTCAGTATTCTGGTGTATCTGATGGTGGGAGACAGAGACATATTCCATGATGGACAATGAGGACCCACAAGGGCATGGCCATGACAAGCAGCTTTTCATGGGTTAAGTCTCATGTAAGCTTTTAACAAACCAAGCGTAAAACATGGCAGGAAGCTTGAGCAAGGATGGAATTCTGATGTTTTATCCTGTGCAACACACAGCATATGCCTATGTATGTACAACTGTGTAAAACCTCTGAGGTGGGAGCAGCAGGCAGGGAGACCCACTGCTGCCTTTGCTAAAAAACCTCCTGCTGAGTTCCCTGCCCTACCTGAAGCAGCCAGTCCCTCTTCCCAGGGCATCCTTCCAGAGGCCTTCATTTCTACAGGACTCTGCTTTTAGACAGTGTTCAGCAGGCCCTGGGATCCAACCACTACTGCGGTTCAGATGCACATCTAAGTTGGCTGCAGTCTGCATGACAAAAATTCACGCTGCGTGGCCTTTGGGAATGCAACAAGAGCACAGCCTGTTGCTTCCTGCCACCAGGCAATAATTATTACAATCAAAAACCTACTGCACTCTTATTTCCAAATGCTCAGAGACAACCTTTTGCTGAATAAATGCTCTAAGTACTAAGTACTTAGGTACTAAGATGTATCAAAGCAAGTTGCCTTTGGCAAGTGACCCTACCTTGTGCTGTACTGGAAGCTGGGTTGTCCCTGACTGTCCCCACCACTGGAACTGCACTCCTGACATGCAACAACCCTTGGGGTTCATGGACTCCAGCCTTGGCTCACCTGGGAGGAGGCAGGAGCATCCCGCTGCCTTTGGAGCAGGTGGCTGAGAAGGGCCCCGTGGTGTCAGTCGTTCAGCAGTGTGCCAACGCCAGCTCCAGGCACAAGGGCAGCTAAACCAACACCAACAGCCAAAGGACTTCTCGTGTCTCTCCCTTCCACCCTCGTATACTGGAAGGTAAAGAAGCAGCTGCACCCCACTGGTAAAAAAGACAGCACCAAGGTAACTCAAGTGTCCCAATAAAAAAAGACACCTTGTGTCCAACTTTGGGATGCAAAGTGAGCAGCCTGGTACCAGTGCCTGTCAGAGGGACACGAAATGCCACCAGCTGAGGCATGGGGACATTGCCAGGGCAAGGGGGAAAGGAACACTAAGGTTTGCTTTACATTAACAGACAGACGTATCTAGAAGAGTTACTCCTTTACAGCCTCATACATTAGTGAGCCCATAGAAACAGGAGCCTCAAGGACATGCCAAAACCCTGCCGTGCAAACCATGTTAATTATGATAATGGGCAGATTTTAATAAGCTAGTTCCTGGCTTCCACACTTTCACCTATAAAACACATATTTCCAAGGCCAAGGGATCTCAGAAATACCTTCCAGCCATCCAGTTGTCTAAACCCCAGTGGCACAAAAAGCATGCTAGAGGGTTCGTCACACCGCATATCCCTTTGAATTTTTTTAGTAAAAAAAAATAAATCAGATGAAAGGAAATTCCTCCTCTGTAAACCCCAACTAGTCACAGCAATGAAACAAATGTGTCTGCACAGGCGGTGTAGTGGCAAAGGAGACAGGAGGGCAAGAGGAGGGAGATGAAAGCACGGTAAATCATCTCCTCCGGGGAGCTCCTGGATTCCTGGCTGTGCGGCTCTGGCAGCTGACGCTGCTCTCCCTCCGGTGCCCTGGCAGAGAGTCCGGGGCAGCGCCGCCCGCTCCAAACAGCTGCCAGTGCAGCCTGCTGGAAGCGCGGCCGTGCCGAGCGTGGAGCGCGAAAGGAGAGGAGGGGGAGCTGCCGGAGCGCTACGACCTCAGCTCCCGGTCGGGTTTCATGGAGAAGGGCTCCAGCCGCTCCCCCTCTGGCAGGAGGCTGTTCAGCCGCTCCATCAGCGGCACCGTCTGGTCGATGCCCATCTGGATGCGGCGCAGGATGGCAGACATCTCATTGACCTTCTGGATCTGCTCTGCGTACTTGGCGTACTTCTTCTGGCGCTCCTGCATGAGGCTGTAGAGAGTTTCCACAGAGAGGTCCATCTGTGTAAAAACAACAAGCAGAACAAGGCTCATTAGGACAACTGTTGCCACAGACCTTTCAGCACACTGTCCTTCCCAAAAGCAACCACCTTAGATGCTCCGCTAACCGGAGGTAACACACAGGTACGGAGGAGCTCCTCATAACCAGTCTGTCATGGAATGGAATGATTCACAGTTGTATACCAGGGAGGACATAAAGATGACCTCAGTTCTCCACCCAAATACCTAAATATCTGATCAAAAATTCTTCATTTGCAGGCCTAAAAGCCAACAGGCGCTGCCAGGGATTTCTCAATAAACCAATACACACATCCTCCAAGTTATCCAAACCCAGGGAACCCGTGCCCTCTGCCCACACCTGAACTGTATTTTCACTGGAGATTGTTCATTTGCAAGCGTTAAGCTCTACCACAGTTGCCAGTGGTAATTTTTCTCTGTTTAGCCAGGTTACTCTGCAACTAAGCCACAGCTGTTACTACCATTGTCATCTGGAAAACTCCTGCCTTGAGAGAACCACAATGGATTGCTAGTGTCCCTAATTTCCCTGAAACCCAAAAATAAGAGTGTTATAAGTGACCCCAGGAGAGACATTAAGTAAATTAGCCATGCAATTAAACACAGTCAGTACCCAAACATGGCTCGAGCATGATTACAATGACAGGAACTGCAGTGCTGTTCCTGCCATTGAATGATGAAGGCAGTCTTTTTAATTCACAGCCCATTTTTCTGTTCAGCCAGACCCGCAAGCTCCAGGCAGGATTCAGCCAGTACCTTACACGCCAGCCCAGTCAGATGGTTTAAGTTGTTTTACATATCCTAAGATGTACCACATGTTCCGAGAGCTCGGTGACAGGGCTGCTCCAAGCCCTCAAGTGCACACTTGAATCTCGGTTGCTTTGGCTCACTGTAGCTGTACACGACAACCCCAGTGACTCCCATGCACTGGCACTTCCAACTGGGATGTCTTTGTGGAAAGCAGTCCCCTCACTTGGGACTCAGCACAAGCCCATCGCAGCTGTGAGTGAAGGGCAGGAGAGGACATACACTGAGCAGTTTTAGCCCATTGCCACCTCTTACCACTGTTTTCCCAAACCTTTCCCATCTAATTACTCCCAGAGGAAGGAGGTCACTGCCTCAGGGAATTGAAGTTTAGAACTCCTGGCCTACCAAGAAGCACAGGTTCAAACAACATCCCTCTCCTGAACTGTGTGACTGAGTCAACCCTCCGGTGGAGAACAGTGACTGTACCTGTCATCAGGGACAACACACATTTATCAGTGCAGCGCTAAGGAAACACAGGGTGCTGACCTGACCTGACTTACACAGCACTGAACAGGCAGGTGCAATCCTGACCCCGTGTCCAGTGCTGTGGGTCTGCAGGGGAGAGCCTGCAGCAAGAGAGGACTGGGTAGAAATGGTGTAACACTGGAAGACCCCACTGAGGAGGGAGGCCCCAGCAGAGAGAACTCTGCCATCCCACTGGTGGCAGCAGGGTTTGACACTGGGGATGAACTGCTGTAGCTGTATGTGCTGACAAATGTCCCTTTCAAGCCCTGGGGAAAAGGTCAAGTCAAAAATAGGCAAGAAAATATTTTACTGAGAAACCCAAGTTACAAACAGCATTGAAAACAAACACAAAAGTTTCTGCTGAACTGTCACGGGGATTAGGGGCCATTTTCCCCCCCACCACCTCCATCAGAGCTGGATACAGCACCAACTAACCTTTTATTTCGCCTGTACTTTCTACTGCTCTCAGGCTCAATTCTTCCTCTTTGCCTCTGTGCTTTCCTGTGAATTCCTTCCTCCACGCCTTCATGCGCGGGACAAAATAAAAACCAGCAGAGCAGGAAACTCCAAATAGAGTGGAAACAATTTAAGCCTACACGGGGGTTTCTATTAAAACCCCAGCTGAATAATTTAGTAGCTTGGCGCTAGCTCTGTAAAGAGGAGTGCGTAAAAAGCAGACCACCACCAACCAGCAAGTTCAATCCAGTGCCTAAAAACATCCTACCTAATGAGAGACAGTGGCCTGGAGGGGCAGCCAGTGGGAAACCTGCCAAAAGCCAGCACGCCTCATTAAATGGAGCAGCGCGGGGACCCAGGCAGAAACCTCCTCTGGTTTTGAAGTTCTCCTCCACTGGCAGGTTCTCCACATGGCCTCACAGCACTGTGCAAGAAGCAAAGCTCGCACCTACTGAGCTTTCAAGCAAAAAACACCCAAGGCCCCCCTTTCTCTCCACTCCAGTAATTTCCATCTGCTGACTTTTAGGCTCCTTCTGTTAAGTATGAGTAGCATCCACTTACTGGTGGGGAACGAGGGGAGAAGCTGATGCTTCCTGCAATAGGAAGAAGAAATGCAGAGGGGCCTTCCAAGCTCTTTGCTACCTTTGGACACATTCACAACAGCCATAAAAAGTGCTGCCTCACAAGAAAGAGAAAGGGTGGAAGTGAGTGTTTCCTATGGTTTCCTTACACCTACCATCCAAGTTTGCCTGCTGAGGGAGGCCACAGCAGCTGCACTGCCAGAGACACAACAGGGAGGACTGAAGTGGAGCAATTGTGAGGAAAGGTCCATTTTTACTCAGTCTGAACCTGGTCATCTTAACTATTTAAAAAAAGGCAACTCATTAATTCCTGTAGATAAATGCCAATGCCTCTCTGCAGCTTTCCTTGAAGCAGGCCTAAGCACACACTTACATCCTTCCTGCCTCCTCCCCCTCCAAGCGAGCTCCTCCAGAGCCAGACCTTGTGCTTTTACCTCTCCTGGCATGCAGTCCCATTCCTCTGGCACTTGGACGGGGCCTTCAGACTCTGAGGGTCAGCCCCATTTACCCACCACAGAGACTAAAACCAGCCTGCAGGAACCCATAATGAGCAGGGAACATGCATAAGAATCCACTTCATTCCTATCTATCTAATTTCATACAGTAGCAATAAAAAGCATCTGGAGAAGGGGAGCTGAGGTAGAGTCTGCTCCCTTGCCTACAGCCAAGGCAGTCCAAGACAGCCGTGAAGGTCAATGAGTGAATGTGCCTTCTCTGAACAGCCTCCATCGACTCCCGTGTCCCTGACACAAAGCCCTGCCACGTTCTCATCTGGAAAACATTCAAGTGTCAGCCTTCTTGCCCATCCCAGTCTGTGAAGCTCTCTGGGAAGCCCAGCAAGACACTCCAGCGCCAGTAGTTCTTCAGTGTCCTACAGCCATCTGAGAGTGTTTATTTGAGCCATTGTTTCTGCTCCGGTTGCTTCAAGCTTCCTACGGCGCCAGGCCACCAGAGCTGCAGACAACTCCCCATCACCCTGAACCGATCAGATATGACAGATGTGAAGCAGCATTGTCACCAGGACCCTGACAACCTCACCATCACCAATCTGTCCTTCAAACATCACCACTCTGTAAGCTGCAACCGTCCCCAGCTTAGTGGTACAGAAGAGTTTCTGGAGAGTTAAAAGACTGGACTTGAAGCCTGTTAAGAAGCAACAGAACAAAGCAGAGGGCAGAGCCCAGCATGTGAGGTCAGAGTCCTAATTCTCATCAAAGCAAGAGGTTCTGCCCCATCTGGAGTTGAAAAAAAAAGATGTGTTCTCAATGAAGGGGTGAGAGCTCCTAGAGCTCCTAATGCATATGTTATCTCTTTCCAAAAATTATTCCTCCTGTCAAAGCAGCAAACCTGAGGCTGGACATGCCCAGAGTAGAAGACAGGATCTTTCTCCCTTTCCTACATCAAAAAGGATGGAGGAGTTTCTTCAGTTTTTCTTTCAGAAGCACAGGATCATAAAAATGGACAAGCCTAACACTCACCCTCCAGGCATGACACACTTTTTTTGTACAGCCAGTGACGTTCAGAATTTGTGTCTGTTTCTGTTTCAAAGCTCATGCCTCCTCTGTGGATTATCATCAGCAGGACACTAATTTATGCCTCAACTTCACATTTAAACATAAAATGACATCTACTGGGCTTTTCTTTCATCAAATGAAAACAGATTAAGAATTATTTCCAACAGCAGTGCAAGATGGATATTCCCTCACTTAAAAGGGCCCCAGCACAGCCCCTCCTACTACACCATTCATATTGTCAACCCTGAGAGTCTCCTCTGCATTACACAGGCCCATTTATAACACCACACTGATGAAACACAAAAACAACTGAGGATACTGTCAGACATCTTGCACACCATAAATTCTTGCATTCATTTAAAAATTCTTCTTGGCCCACACTGCCAAGCAGAATAAAGACATTAATTTAGCTGACAAAAAGACTGAGGTCAGCACTGGCCACTGCCCAATTCTTTTCAAGAGACCACACTGAAAACAAACCTGTCCCATATATATATACATTTATACACACACACACATATATACACTTCTTACCTGGCATGGTTTTATAACACCCCTGTCATGGGCACATGAGTGTCCTGAGCTCTTGGAAACAGAGGTCACATCTTGTTAGTTCAATGACTGAGAGACTGAAAACTGCAGCTAGACACATTTTCCCTGGTTGCAGAACATGCAAATGCAATCAGAAGTTCATTAAACTTGAATCAAGTTTCTAGAGAGGCACTGCTGACATTCATAACAAAACAAGTACATCTCATACGAGGATGTTCGGACATTCCCAGCTTCTCCAGTCCCTCCTAAAATGCCAATAAGGCAAGAAGATGTTTTTCTTTCCCCCCACATTTAGTAACAGCCTTCGAGACTCAGCCAGACATGCATTTGTCCTGTGTCCTTCTGTCCCAACAACTTCCTCTCAGCTCCCACCCCCTATGGCCCTCCAAAATACACAGCTATTAAGGTGCAATCCTTATTCCAGAAAGTTCTTTTGCTAGAGCAGCACTCTGAGCTCAAGCAGCCTTTCCTTCACATTGTCAGGTGCTTGACTGGGGTAAAATGAACATCTTCCTGCAGCTGCACACAAACCACATCAGAAAGTGGCAGGCGGGAACATGACTGCATGGAATATTAGTCACGATGTGCTGGTGTGAAAATACTTTTCAATCAACACACTTAAAACTGAAGACAGCTCCTCTTTCTGTACTGCCTGAAAACAAATGTGCTCAATGAATGGCTTTTTTTTCCTCTTCCCCTCTCTCTTTGATAATGTCACGCAAAGTCAGCACAATAGATCGTGATGACTTCCTGATGATGGGAACATCCTCTGTTTCTCCCACTCAGCACACACTGGTAAGTGATAAACTGAGTGGGAAGCTTCTGTGCCAGGGTACAAAACAGAGATGCCCAGCCAAGGATCCCACACCCTTCTCTTCAGCCTCAGCCATGAGTACAGTTCTCATGCAGCTGTACCCTTCCTCTGCCCCACTGCCAGGGAAACAACTACAGTTTGTGTTTAGGTTTTCCTTATCACATCTAAGATCGAATCCCATGCCAAAATCTTCCTTGTGCTCCCTCTGTGATCTGTGGTTGCTGTAAACAATTGATAATGGTTATTCTGTCTAAGCATTGCACAGATCACAGTCAAGTTAGAGAACAAAGAGTAACCATTTTAACTGGCTCTGGAACTGAGTTATAGCAGTATTAATAGGTACCTCAAGGCCCTTACTCCTAAAGATCTAAATTAAACCCATGCTTGGTCCCTTAGAACTGTAATAGATACATGATAGCCTAAGATAAGTGGCTGCACCTGTAGGATCAAGTTTTAATTATTTTGAGAGGCCTTGGGACACACAAAAGCATTCAGAATTCCAAAGAGTTGGAAGGTTCATTCTTGAAATAAGCTTTTCCACCTTTATGTCAGTGCTTCCCTGCCTATTGTGTTATTGGACAGGATGTGTTTGTCACTCCCACACAGTGTGGCCTCCTCAGCCCGCAGCTCCCTCCCAGCTCCAACTGGAGCCCTCCCTGCCCGAGAGTCACCAGCAGCCCTCTGCCAACTGGCAGGCCCCCAAGATTAACTTACAGCTGCTGTCTCTGACTGGTGCTAAAAAAAGTCCCAAAGCTATGACTGAAACAATACCTACCTCTTGCCCAGACCTAATGAACCCACAGACTTCCAGGCGTTTAAAAAAGGCAGGGCCCCACTCCACAGAGGTGGGAGAAGATGGGCAGCAAAACCTGACAGCCAGGGGAATATCTGGTGCTGCAGATGCTACAGCCAGCTCTCCAGTTTGGACATCTCCTATCACAGTCCCACTCTACTGGTCTGTCTTTACTTGTATTTCCCTCAACACCACAGATATCCATCATCTTTGTCTTTCAAAACAGCTAAACTAATCACAAAAGCAAGTGAAATTCAGGGCACTGCAAAGCAGCAGTCACACCCTCCTTCAAATGAGCTGAATAATCACAAGCTTAGTTCTGCACTTAAGTCCTCAAAACAAACTGAGTCTTCCCAGCCTCTCTCTTCTTCAGTGGTTTGGTCTTCTGGCCCATGAGCTGGCCTGACTACCAGCTTGACAGTCACAAATCAGCAGGATCACAGGATGAAAAGCACCATCTCTCCCCCTGCAAGTAATCCTGGGTTCTAACACAGTGTTTGCTGTGGCCGTATCAGACTTAATGCACATGATTCTTGAAAAAGCAGAAAGAAAAAAAAAATCTGATTTTTAGCAGTAAGCTTTCTAAACTGTCACCAAGAAAAGCTCATAGTAATTTCTAGCTCATTGTCTTTGATTAATAAGAACATCTTTTTTAGAGCTTTCATTTGCTGTTTTTGTAGAACAATCTACATCCATCTAAGAAGTCACCCCTAAAATTTATCACGGCTAAAAATGTTAAGTTACATCCTTAACATTAGAAATGCTTCCATACCTAGTCTAAATAACCAAGTTTAAGAGAAATAAATACAAATACCCCACCCAAAAAAGATTATTGCACCTGTGTGTGCTATGTTCTCAGAAAACCTCTCTTTTGTGGAATACAATTCCACAGGAATTAATAACACATTCCTGATCTGTCTTCAATTAGCTGTTCCTGGAAAAGAAAAAATATGTATCTGTTACAGACCTACTGCCTAAATGATAACTTGCACAACTCTTATTTCAGGCTACCTAATAATTCTGCTAGAAAACACAACCTTCAATTTCCTCTTTTCCTGATTTTACACTGCTGACACATTACTTGCCCACAACACTCCTATCTCCAGCAACAGCTTGAATGTTACAGAACAACAGCACTTACAAATGCTATTTTATAATAAATTTCAGTTTTGTACTTTCAACATGTCAGAATGACTAGCTTTAAGCAAGTTGGTTTTCCCATCACAAACAAGCTTTGATTTGAAAAGAAATGCCGACTGTCATTAATGAGATGTTTCTCAGAAAACACCCCCATTCTTATTTCAGAGTGAAAATAGTCAGCATCATTACATTTGGAAGCCATCTGCTATTTATTCTCAGCTTCACAGATGGGACCTGATAGCTGCACGTCTTCTTTTCCACATGTCCTACAGAAGTCTTTCAAAAGGGAATGATATTGCTGTGCTTAGTCAGGGTTAAGACACACTAGAAGAAAATTATATTTAAGTAGAAAATGCTCTTAAATCTGTTCTCACAGAATGCAAAGGAGCTGAGTTTTAACTATTTCCTGCTGTGCGTGAAGTGCTAAAAGGATTATCTAAAACTCCCTCTTTCTCTGGGGAACTGCACACAGCTGGGTTCACGCACCCTGACACATTCCCACTGCCAGTCCAACACATCTGGGTGCATCAGACCTCCCTCCATGTGCTCTGCACATGCCTTGGACACATGCAAGAAGGCTGAAGTGTTAGATGTGCATGGACAGGAGCCCAGCAGTCAGGAACTGGGGATTTCTGCACACCTGAGAGCCCTGATGAAGCTTTTGCTCTTTTCCTGCCAGCCACATTTCTCATATGAAAAATCAACTTCCCTTCACCAGGGAAACTCAAAGGCATGTCAGTTCTAACAAAGGCAGTCAGTGATAACCTGAAAAACTCCTGAAATATCTATTTGTAGCCTTACATTAGCACTTCCATGTTTGGAAAGCACATGAACTGAGCCAAGAACACCCCAGGGATGTTAAGGGGAGGATCTACTCCTTCATTCCCAGAAGAGAGACTTTCAAGGCTGACTCCACCATACTTCCACAGTGCTGAAGCTCAGGTGTCCCAGCAATCTTCTGGAGGTCACAACATCTGGATAGTAAATCTTTGACTTCAGGAAAGCCTCAAGGAAATCTTGAGCTCTGTAGATCATTTACAGACCAAGCTCTTCTGAGGCTGTAGACTATTGTTAAAATACAGTAACAAGAGTACAAACCATCAGAGATCAGCGATTCACACAAAAGTTCAGTGTGACAATAGTGCCAGCTCTGATCCACTCTGAGCATTCATTTTTATTGAATTCAGCTGCAGTGGCCTCAAGATTCACAGAAAGCTGAGTATTTCTTTCTTCTTTTTTATATCTACTAATGGATCTCTAGAATGAATTGATCAAATGCAAGAAGGCATTTGAAAATTTGTACTGCGACCTGGTAGGAGAACTTGTATTTGAAAAGGAAGTAGTTCATCTTCAGTTTCTCTGTAGCTTAGGTCAGGCGTAAGGAAGAATTAAATTCTGTGGACTGGACTAAGCAAAAGTAAAGCTATGACTCAAGAATCCTTTCTGACCTTAAAAACTCTTATAAATTCTTTACCATATACTGCTGTTATGTTGATTTCTTTTACAACTACTACCTGAGCCTCTTTTTCAGCTGGAACTCAGCTGATTTGGGATTTTGTCTTTTAAACAATTTGTAGCAAGTCCCAGCAGCCACTCTTCAAATGCATCACTTGCTGTTTCAGTTTAAAAAAAACTAAGTTAAAAAGTCTTATTTTTTATTTAGTTCACTACGGTTTTGGCACAGTTCATACACGTGATTACAGGGAATTCTACTATACTATAATTCAGCATTTTACCCAGGCTTCTAGAGGTAGATGACACATCCAGTCAGGAGCAATGCCCACATGAATTAATTAATAGTAAATCATATGTTTCATACCTCCAGAGCAGCGCTGCAATAATGGCTAATAAATGTTCTCATGTAGAAGCATTCATGGCCCAGTGGCACAGAAACATTTAGGAAACCCTACCCTTCACAAAAAGCGAGATGGGCAGATTACTGGCACTAAGGCTTTGTAATGCTTTCAACATGAAGTCATCCCTGCAGATCACATCTGATTGTTATCAGAGTGCTAAATATGGGGCTGCTAACACAAGGTCCAGCCTGCTCCCTCAAGTCTACCAACTACCATCTCTTTAAGTCATCAGTGAACTCCAAATGTTTGCAAGTAAGGCTGGCTAACCTGTCTAAAACAAACATTAAACTGCTGAAAAGCGTCTAGCCAATATTCCTGGCACCTCCACACCGCACTCCAATTCTCATTTAAGAGCAGAGTTGACACCTTGAAAATTTCAATTCAACACCGAAACAGGAGGTAATAATTAAGAATGAAAGCTTGTAAATTGACTTTTCCTATACCAACACAATCCTTCAGGGAGAGAGAAGGTCATTTTTAATCTACATTAATGCCAAACTGATTTAGAAAGAGAAATCGTATCATTTTCTATCTTCATTTGACTAAGCCAAACAAGCGAAGCTTTTCCAGTTTCCTCCCCAAGGTTCTCCACTCCCCACACATCCTTACAGCCCTTGTCTTGTGTTATGAACTCTCCTTCCTTGAGCATTATGAGAGCTGCACACAGTGTGTCAGATGAGATCCCTCAGCTTTGTGCAAGACAATCAGCATACTCTCATTTCTCCTGGAAGTACAAGCCGTGATACACCCCATCCGCGATACTTGCTTTCTTCCTACCTCAAATCCATTTCATGCCCAAATCCGACATCAAGTCTGCCAACTCTGCAATGAAATCTAGCACTTCTTATTCCTATCTGAAGTTCCACAATGTTGGGGCAGGGGGTTGCTGGAGGTTTTTTCCACATGGGAAAACAAGGCTAGAATAAGAAATCCAATTTCCTACTTTAAGCAAGCTGTGAGAAGGAACCAAATTATATTCCTTCTGGTACCTGATGATCATAAGCTCCGTGCACTAATTTCGATGAAAGTGTTACTAAAATGCTTTGCATGCCAGACTTGGGATCTTCAGTAACAGTTTCTTAAGCACCTAAGCTCTATAATAATACAAACCTTTCTGTCTGCTAGATGCTTGTTTAAACTTAATTTTCCTCCTTGGAAATTCAGTTGTGGAAAGGATTCCAGTTTGGATCATTCCTCAAAAGGCCATAAAGCAGAAGAGAAGGGAACATGCTGGAACTGATTACACACATATATTCTAGGAGCAAGGGACTGGTCTTTTTTATGACACCAGACGAAGCAGTGCATGTCAGCAAAACAGATTTCAGACTGTCACCAGTGCAAACAATCTTTCCTCTTCCTTTGTAACTGCTAGATCCCTTCATAAAGTTCATGTACAACAGAGCACTGGCCATCTGCCTCAGACATACACTGCAAGACATTAATTCTCTATATTAAAGTAACAATTGTGAAGCCTTTTCAAGAGCATTTTCACATTTTGGTGCTGGCTGGTTAAGACATCACCCCACCACTTAGGTATTCAAGCTACTTGCAAATCAGACTGGAGAAAAATGAGCAAGATCAACTAAAGGACATGAAGCTTAACGTGTTTCCAGCTTAATAATCCTGTGCATTTATTTCTGCATGATGGTGCTTGCTGAGATTCCAGTCTTTATAAACAACACTTTGTTGCTGATGAGAGGAGAAATAAAGAGCCGGATAGATTGTCCCAGTCCTCATCCATCAACTTCCAAGATGCCAAAGACTAAATTTACGGTATTGATTTCTCACAGAACACAATGCTCCCTAGGTATTTTTCTAAAAGGCAGTGTGGCATTAAATCCCTTGAAAATACAAGTTGCATTTCAACCAAGGTTCTTCCCCTCTTCAGAAATATCACAAGGAATTCTCAGGCACCTTTCCCTGGATTTGGGGCATTGGTAATTTAAGTCTGTGAACCAAAAGGCTCAATTTTGCTTGCAAGTTAACACAGCCTCATCTAGAACATCTTTATATGTTGTGTCAAAACTAAATACATCTCAATTTTCACTTTTGCCAGGTTTTTTTAACAGGGTTACTTTTGACTGCCTGGGCCCTCCCCTTTAATGGGCTGAAAGATAACTTCATGGGCTGATCAGCATGGGCCTTACAGCAAAGGCCTAAAGCTGAAGATGCATTTTGGACTCAGTAAGGCCATTCATCTTTTGCTGGCCTAATTCAGTTCAGTCAGAAGGTGCATCACTCTCAGGGCATGTCTGCTGAAAACAGATGTCACAAACACTCTTGGAAACTCAGGTCTGAAACCACCTACAGGGAAACCATAACTAAGAAGGAATGGCAATAAACACCTCACTCAGCAGAGTCCTGAAACAAACCAAAACAAAGACCAGGCAAAAAATACCTCCCCAAAACTTCCCCTTCATTTGAGTCCATTCCCTGAAGGGACACTGCTCAGCTGTAACTGGAGCACGGGATGAATCCCAGGCACTTCAGATCTTTCTGCCCATGGAGGGATGGAATTAGGAGAAGTGCCTGTGGTGCTTCACACAGCAGAGGCTCTGTGTGCTTACAGCAGAAGTGCACCTTGAGTCTCACTGCAGCTTTGCCTGATAAAGTCCCCAGCCAGGCAATGTCCTTCCGAACCTTCTGGCCCAGATCTTATTCATTCCTGGTGATGGAACAGCTTCCTGCACTTAGGACAGCTTTTCCCTTTATCACCACCCTAAGGGACCTTGCCCTTAAATTTCCAGCAGGAAACGTCAGACTTGTACAAGCTCTCCCTACCACAGCCAGCCCTCCCACCCCTAAGGAAAGGGGCCCTGTCCCCAGCAAGCCCATCCTTCCCTCAGGGTGAACAAAACCGTGTCCATGACTTCTGCACACCACGTTTACCAGCAGGTTTTGCCACAAGATGTCCCTGATAAAAAATCACTTTATGTCACAGAAACAACATATTTGCAAATAAAGGTCAAAAGGCCAGACACCATTCACAAAAAGATAAACTGAAATCCCTAAATCCCCAAATTGTTGGGCACATGCAGTGACACGAATGGCTGAATCACAATTTATGAGTCTTAAATGCATGAGATAAGCTACAACACACTTGTATATAATGCTTGTGTATAAAAGTGATTTTCTTGTCAAATGCATTAGATTTGCTGCTTATAGGAAATAATGATTGAACTTCTGCTCATACTTTTCAAAAGCTGAAATATATTGAGAGACGTGATACTGTGTTTGTGTGGCTGCAAAAGTTATTTATTTGCAAATATTAAGGGATGTATTTCTTGACAATTTAACTTAAATACTAGAGAAGCCCATTACATTTACTTTTTTGCAGCAAGCTGGTAAAGAAAAAAACCAAAAAAAAAGGAAACCAAAACAAGTCAAATGCATATACATGCTATTCTGGAGTATTTGTTCAAAATAATAAGCTACTCCCATAGAAGAATTTATAGGTATGAAACAAGCCATACACTGCAATTTGCCGCATGGCAAACCAATTACTGATATTAATGCCTGGCTGGACAAAATTCATTTAACTATCGTGAATATAGAAGTAATATGTATTATATTTGAAAATGTGGGGGGTTTCCCCCAAGTCCCCTTCATAGATGTGTGCCAGCTTAGACTGAGACATTTAAAATTTCATCTTGTATTGTAAAAACTGCTCTGTTTTCAAAATTATTGGCAGTCTGGGATTCCTATGGCAATAAAAGCTACAAATAACACTGTGTTAACATTTGTTTTCAAGGCAAAGCATCAGAGCCCTCCCAGTAACCCATTTTCAAATACATTTTAAGCACAGTGTGTCTAGAAACTACATTTGCCTTTAAGGGTACATCGGATACTTCAAAAGCACAACTCCTCTGACAATGCTGGAAGTCTAAGAAGAAATGCTGAAGATCCTTTCACTCAAAGCTTCTTTGAAAGGAGTTTAGAGGGCTTTCAGTTTCCCTTTTGCTTTCATAGAAAGAAGACAGGCCTCAATTTTCACGTGTGACTAGTAATTTTTGGATGCTTACCTTCAGATATTTTGTAAACTGATTTCTGAAAAGCTTAGCACCTTGTGCACACAATAATCCTATTTTAAGGCACTGAAACCAGACTATTTTGAAGGCACACCAAATCATGGACCCCTTCTGAAAATTTAGCAGTGTTCTCCAGCTTTCACCTATTCTACTTCTTTCCCATTCTCTGGTATTCATCATCCCCTATCACATGACTCTTGAAATTCTCTCCCTGGCACCCAAAACAGATGTCCTTCACTGGTAAGGACTTAATGGAAAGTAGTCCTCTCTCCACTTAATTTGCTGCTTTCCCCCCAGTCATACCTTTAGAGCTGGTCAACATTTGCGTTCAAACTAATCTTGTCAGAAACCCTCTGTTTTGCAGATCACAAAACTGGGGCAGGCACTCCTGGTGAAGATCAAACCCACAGCAGCTGGAGTTCCTCAAAACTTCAAACGAGTTACCGTGCAAATCTATAGCATTTCCCCTAAAAAGATGCCAGCACATCTTCTTTTTTTTTTTTCTTGACAGTGAAGACAAAACCTCTTGTCGTAAGTAAATCACTCCCTTCCAAAACCAAAACTCATTCTGGTATGAAGAGCTGCTGAGAAAAGGCACCTGAGTCAACCACCTTCAATCACATCTTCAATTCTTTCCCCTTCAAGGAATCGCTTGGATAAATGTATTTCTGCTTGAGAGAGAACAGTCGCAGCCACCTGGAAGCCGCACAGGTTCTGAATTTAGGAGCAGGTATGGACCCAGCCAACACTGCAAAGCAGTTCTGGCTAAACTGGGAAATGGGACGGAGAGCAAAGCTAGACTGTACTGCTCCCTGAAGGTACGGAACACACAGCTGGGTCTGCTCAGATCTGCAGTCACTACTGTCATGCAAGTAGGGTTTTTTTCCTTAGTTTACTCTCTTTCCTATTAAGAACCATTGTAATTCAATGTGTGCTGATTTACAAACCACCACAAGTCAATTCTGAGTTATTGAGGACTAATTAATTTACAGCAGTACTTCTTGAGTTTTGACAGAATCCAGGAAACTTCTTTCCTGGCGACACAGACAATGGACAAAAGGTATTTGCCCTGGGACATTTTGTCAAGGAAAGACTAAAAAAAATCCTGGCTGCAGGCAGTGTGAGTATAGCACATTATACAGCAGGACTATTACTCACTGAGTACAGCTAGTGAGAGTCTGAGAAGTGAACATACCTCAGACAAATGGTAGGAAATCAGACTGAAGCTCACTAACGTTTTGTAGAAAGTTAAAAAACATCAGTCACTTGACAAGTCTGTTATCAGAAGAAAAACACTTCAGTACTTACAGTGTTAAAGAAAGGGAAAGGGAAATACTGGCTACCAAAATGAGGATAAAAGAATTTACTGTCTCAGCTTGTGCACACGTTCTGCTTTTCACAATACACTTGATTTTCTCTTTCATTTTTATGCTTTACTAAGGGTCAAAGCTTTGTGTACATGGCAAAACGAAATCACTGCTGACAAACGGGTGAAGCCAAAGGCAATTTCCTTTGTCTACATTTGTAAGGAGAGACATCCCCTGCTCTGGTTCAGCTGCACCCTGTGTTGTCAACAACTGTCAGCAATGGTTCGATTTAGTGCATCAAGGAGAGCCCAAACAATTTGGAAAGAATGATTTAAGCCGAGTGGGTCCCACCCAGCTCCTCCAGAACACACATGCAGAACAGCCAAAGCAAGAAAAACATTTAAAAATTATTAGGAAAATGAACAGTAAAAACCCATCAGATCTGGCAGAGGGACTGAGAGCATCTGAAGTTACTTAAAAGTTGTAACCAAAAAAAAAAACAAACCAAACCACAGCTGATTTGTCAGTTCCCCGACTTACAGAATTCCCCATTTCTCTATCACTTTTCCAGAGTCTGTTATAAAGAAGCTAGTGAGAATATCAGTATCATAATTTAATTTATTTTAGATGAAAAATAATCACAAGCCTTATGAACCGGAAGAAAACCACCGTAGCTAATTTGAAAGGGACTCTGCCACTTGCCCTACAGAAGGCAAACCCAATTAATGAAGATTGTACTGGTGGTGTCTACCATGACTTTAAATCATGTCACTATTCCCTCTCACACTTTAACAGCCAAAAGAATTACAATCTGCTTGGATTAATGCAGTACACTGTCATTAGGCTGGCAATTAAATCCCTTTTCTGAGATTGTGTGATCTGAGTCACCAACATCTGCAAATATCTTTACATCTTGTGTAATAGCTGGCCTCAGACCTTGATACACCAAAGTAAAAAGGCCTTTTTAATGCTTCCCACATTATTCTGGACTTACAACTTCATGATGACAGCAGCTTCTCAAAACAGCCCATGAATCAAATTTATTACCCAGTTTGTCATGTGGGATTTTCTTAACTCTAAGCCAATAGAGCAACAACAAATCAAGGTCAGTGTTTACACCGTGTGCATAAAAACTAACCACATGCTCAAAAACATTTTTTTGACACTGAAAAAGTATTTGGTGTCAAGGATTTTTGACATATGCAGCATTCACCAGCTCTTCTACACACCTGGGAGTATCTGAGAAAATACCTCAAGCAACATTTCCCTCTCATGCCGGTCTGTCTTGACTTAAAAATAAATAAATAAATCTGGCAGCCATTCTACTGCTTCCAACATCAGTAGTCATACATGAGAAAGACAATCCCACTGCAGGATGCTCATCCCAGGAATTAATTCAGTCCCGAAAAGTATCATTCAGTATTTAAACAGATCAGTGGTCTCCAAACGATAGTTTAGTGGTAAAAGCAGCAGCACAGGAGACCTTTTTGCCATAGAGGTCAGAAATGAGATGGCATGTTACGGGCTTTGAGAACAAGTCTAGCTCTACAAATCCACTGAAGTACTACCTTCTCCAGCCATAGAAGATGTTAAGATAACTGTTTCCTTCCTTAAATTAGAGCCTAACCACGGGGTGTAATAAAATGTATGCTATACAGATCTAAACAAGGAATGCTACCTTAAAAGCTTCAGTAATCTTTTACTTCTCCGAGAGCTGCTTGCAGCACTTGCCATTCCAGAGGAGCAGCCGCTGCTCACGGCCAGGCCTCCTCAGGCACAGCGAACAAACACACAACCTGACAGTACCCGCAGGGAACACCCGGGGACTTCGCTTGCAGGGCGCACCCACAGGGTTCCTCTGCCCTGCAGAGGCTGCTCTGTACGCTGCTCCAAGTGACCCAGGGCCGTGCCGAGCCAGCCCCCGCGTTCCCGGCACGCAGCCCCGGCCCTTCCCCGCCCCGCACCTCCTTGATGCGCTTCACCAGCGCGTTCTGGTCGAAGGCCACGGCCTCGGCACACTGGTGGAGGTGGTCCTGGTAGCGCAGGCAGAGCTGCAGCACCTGCTGCGGGTCCAGCTTCTCCAGCTTGGCGTTGGTCGGAGACGTCTGCCCACTGAGGAGTCCTACAAAGCAAAGGAAGGCCCAGAGTTAGTCTGACTGTTCATACAATTAGTTCAGCTGCAATTCAAGAGACAGCAGAACAAACCCAGCAGACAATATTTATGAGGGGTGATGAAAAGCTAATTCAGAACCATTTAAGGATGTTCCAAATTTATAGCAGTGCATAGAACAGTTTGCCATAGAGCTTGGCCCTCCCTGACAGAACCTGAACAGACTCTAAACGCAGGTCCATAACGCACATCTCCTCGGTTTTCAGCGATATCCAAGTCCTGTTTTTTCTCCTCCACAAGCAATCCTACACTGTGGAGAATGAGCCCTCTCCTAATTTATGTATGCCAGAAGAGGAAGCAGTCGAGAGGTGCATTCCCAGAAGGGCACTGGACTCATACTATTTTCACCAGGTTAACACTGCCAAAACCAGAGCTCTAAAAATTCACTGGTCCCCCAAAATAAACCTGAGTAAACAAATGGCCCACCTGAAGTTAAATTATTAGGGGTGAAATGTCCGCATTTTGCCTACCTTGCCTTTTTTTGAAGCTTCAGAACTCTTTTACCTTCTAAGGCTTTTCTTTACACTCTCAAAGACTAGCAGTGCACCTCTTTTTGTTTCTTTAATATGGAATAAAGATCCCTACCTACTCACATGACCAGGTTTCACAAAAAGCTCACAAAAAAAAAAAAAAAAAAAAAAAAGCAACTGGA
The DNA here is from genome assembly GCA_013397725.1 of Rhagologus leucostigma. Classification (NCBI taxonomy): domain Eukaryota; kingdom Metazoa; phylum Chordata; class Aves; order Passeriformes; genus Rhagologus; species Rhagologus leucostigma. Next base: position 140,440 of record VZTD01004420.1, read on the forward strand.
CTTAAAAGTGGGACTCTGGTAATATTCAGAGGAGAAAAATTGCCCAGAGAAATTTCTCCTGCCCATTGTTTGTTGCCTACACAGTGCAATTTGAGAATGTTTGCTGAGCTCAAGCATGTGTGTGCCACACTGACCGCCTTCCCCACAGCAGCTGGAAAAAATGACGCTAAGCTCTCAGGCCATCCTTGCTATTACGTTTACTTACTTTCATTTCATTTTCCTTCAGCATTAGCACAACTTTTTTCTTGTTGGGACACCATCTGTGACAAACTGCACATACACACAATATGCTTTTCCCAAAACATTCATCAAGCTATGTAAACTGAATTCAGTGACTGCACGCATGTGCCCTCTGGGACTCTCATTTTACAGACAGGAAAAGACATTAAAACAGCAAATGTAAGCAAGCATCACACTAAGCAATTAAAAAGTAATAAATGCCAGTTATTTGGATTGGAAAAGCTCTTCTAAGAATGTACCTCAGTGGGAAATGGAAAGTATTTTAAATGGCCCCCATGCCTTTTGGAAGCTACAACTGGTGACATCGAGTTCTTGCCAAAGCACAAGAACAAGACAGAAACCAAGACACAAGTCAGAAGTAGCTTATGAATATGAGCAAGTTAAACTTCTTTGAAAATATTTGCAGACCAAAATGAAAATAAAACTAGGACAGTAACTTCATCAAATATGAAGAAGAAGCAGGTTTACATTTCATCAACACTCATCATCTTATTCTCCCAGGATGCTCTCAATTGCTCTCCACACAAAACCTCATCATAAGAGATTAAAAAAAAAAGGTAATTTTGCGTTACTGGTTTGTCCACTACAATTGTGTTGCCTCAGTCAAGAGGTCAGGAGAGGAAACAAACACTTTTAGTCTCAAAACCCTGTATTAGTAACAGTCAAATTATTTTTTATGTTTTGGAGGGAATAATCTCAAATAAAAATCTTAGATTCATCAATATCAGTTGCAGATCTTTCAAATCTACTTTCAGGTAAAGTACAAAACTGTGACAGGAACAAACCCACTGAAAGAAATAAAACTTTTTAAAATTGTTTATGTTTCATGTTCTAATGCTTTCTCAGTTCATGAATTGTGATCTTTTACAATATTATCTTGTCAGGATGAATGTTCAAATAATGTTGTCAACTTTTAATATGCTGAATGTTCACACAGGAACGAAGAGTTCACCACACACCTGAGGCACTTATCCTGTCTCTACACTGATCAAATACATGATGCTATCAACCAACTAATTTTCTTTTATTACTAATCTCTCACCAACTTCAAGAGGAAGAAGAAAATTAGACACTGTTTAAGAGATTTAATTAACATGAAGTATGTACTTTGGCCAACTTATGCTGCTTATGAGAATTTTGAAGTGGAACAGGCCAAAGACTGTAAAATGAGCTAATAAAGAACATGCTACTTAAACTCATGTACTTATAGCCTTGTACAGGTTACATAATGCTGAAAGAAAAATCAATAAACCTAAGCCTCCAATTTCCTATCCAGAAAAACATAAGCTCGAGTGAAGGGAGACATTCCCTATTCAGCTGGAATTCCTTCGTAAGAAGGCAGAGGGGGAAATACAATCCAGTACAAATGTTTGGACTAGGGATAAAAAACAAACATCATATGCTGCTTAAAGATAGACTATGGTATTATTCTGGGTGATGCAGTAGGGAGAAACCAAAGGAATTAGCTTCTCCAAAGATCTCTGGGGTAATGCTGACAATGCCAGAGAACAATTTAGCTTATTTTCAACTTGCAAGAAAGGAAAAAGTACAGTAAACAACAGCCAAAAAAGGCCATGCAGCCTGGTAGAAACTCCCATTGTCAAGAAAGTCAATCCACCATTTTTTGCTGCTCACTGTAACCACTTACTAGCCATGCTACAAATATTAACATTTTTTACTAACATTCCCCCCTCTGCCCTGCTCAGGTGAGACCCCACCTGGAGCACTGCATCCAGCTCTGGGGTCCCAGCACAAGACAGACATGGATCTGCTGAAGCAAGGCCACAGGAGGGACACAAAAATGGTCAAAAGGCTGGAAACACCTCTCCTGTGAGGAAAGACAGAGAGCTGAGGTTGTTCAGCCTGAAAAACAGAAACCTCCAGGGAGACCTTATCATGGCCTTTCAATATTTAAAGGGGCTTGTGAAAAAGACAGACTTTTCCCAGGGCCTTTAAGTGACAGGGCAAGGGACAATAGTTTTAAACCAGAAGGAATGTAAATTGGACATAAGGAAGACATGTTTACAGTGAGGGTGGTGGGAAGTTGGATGCCCCATCCCTGAAAGTGTTCAAGGTAATGCTGGATGGGGCTTTGAGCAACCTCATCTAGTGAAAGGTAGTGAAAGACGCCTTTGCCCGTGACAGAGTGGTTCGACTAGATGATCTTCAAAGGTCCCTCCCAACCAAAACCATTCTATGATTTAATTAATTCACTGCATTTTATTTCTTAGCAAACCTTATTTATATTATAATAATATAATGTATTAGTAAAAATCTCTCCTCTTGAAAATCATTGCTTCCTTTTTAAAGCCTTGTCCCACATTTTGACCTCTCCACTGAACAGGGCCATCCCTCAGTGACTGGTCTACATGTGGTTTGTAAGAGGATATGAGATCACATGTGTTGCAATAACATATTTATTAGGTCACTCCTACAAGTGCCAAAAAGGGGAGAGACAGAGGTCACGGAGTGGTTCAGGCTCGCTCCTGAAACATCCAGAACTTGAACCTGGCCACCAGCACATCTCAGAGCGAGCAACCAACCACTGGGGTACTATCTCTTCTGCACTGAGGAAATGGTGTTCCTGTGATTTCTTCTATGGGATTATTACTCCCCGGCCCCCCAAGAGCACAGTTCTGCTCTGAAATGAAAAGAAAACAGCATCGAGAGCTTTCATTTCTTATTAAACTGAAAACTCATTTTTCAAGCTGCTGGTTCTCTTCCAAAGAAGGAAGCACACCAGGAATCCTCTGTGCACTGTCTGGAGCCTTGGGAAGAGGCTGCTTGGCACATGAGCGATACAACACACCCCAGCGTGACAAGGGACGGCAGCATGGGAGTGGCGTGGCCGGGGAAACAGGAACGGGAGAACGGGAGAAGGCCTCCTGCAGAGCTCCAGTGCATGGACCAGACGGGTTTGGCAAGTGCCAAGCATTGCACAGTCCTGGCTATCCAATTACACCATAAAACAAGGAAGACCACAGACCACCTTTGTGCCTGCCGTGATGAAGAGAAGTCAAATCTCCCACCTACTCAGGCACATCTGATCAGTAAAAAGCATGACCAGGAGGTGACAAACAGCAGCTGGGACAAAGAAAGAGTCACATTTCTGAAGAACAATGGTGCTTCAGAAAAAAGCAGCTCAATACACCAAGTATGTCATGCACAGAGAAATATCATATATCACTACAAGGCTAGCTGACCCACAGACTTGACAAATCTGTTATTGTTTCCATATTCCTTGGCAAAGCAGAGGCATGTTAAAACCATTTTCCTCCTACTTAGTCATCTCCTTGTTGGTTCCAGGTCAACATACATGTCCAACAAATCACATCCTACTGAGCAGAAGAAAGCTGTTAGTTTAAAAAGCATTTTTATGACTAGAAGTGAAGTTCTTGAAAGAACGCTTTTCATGCAATATTGATTCTGCACACATACAGAACACAGTACTCCACCATAGTTATGTTCTGCTGCTTTAATGAGCAATCCCAACAACACCTTGAGTGCTTTCCAACCTGAAAAGCGTTAATTTTTTTTTTTACTTCTGTATTTCCACTTGTCAATCCCCTTTTCAACCAGTAACAGCAGGCATTACAAAAAGAAAACCAATAGGTTGTTAATTTGTTATTACAGACAGAAAAGCATATGATGCTGTGGGGTCTTGTTACTAATTTTAAGGCCAGAAGGAGTTGCTGTCATCAGCTAACCAACCTTTCTGTGGAATAAAAGAGAGGACTTCAGAAGTTACACCTTCTTAAATCAGACCAGACATCTACCTTGCCCAGAATACTACTTCCAACATCTGACAACAGTGGACATTTAGAAAAAAAACCCATCTTTTTCATGCCTCCCAAGTTATTAATAAAAATTTCAGGCAGAAAAGACTGTGCTCAGTGAAGCTGTGGATACTTGAATTTCACTAATCCTTTTTGAAAGGTATACCTTTATCTCCACAATATCCTGTGACAAGAAGTATGATGCCTATTTACACAGCATGAAAAAAACTCTTCTCACTTGCTTTACGCTCTGTAGTTGTGCTGTGACACAGCAGAAGTCTGAGCAGGCTGTACTTCATCCCAACATCTTTCCAAGCTCAAAAACCCCACTGATCAGTCTCCTCTACCACAGATGACTTAATTTCTTTGATTACCTCTCTAATACCTTCAAATGCCTCTAACCTGAGGCCTTACTTTCCTCTTTAAAAGCCAAGTCAATTCTTCTCCAGAGTATATTGGTCACACCTCTAAAAATGCAGTTGCATTTAAACTGCTACCCTTTTGCAGGACCTGCTAATCACCAACACCCTTTTTAAGAGTGTGCCTTACAGTGTATTGCACATGTCATCACCTCCTCCTCCGAGACCAAGGTTAAATAAAGCATCAGATTCCACACCACAGTTAGCAATGGCTTGTCAGCTTTACAGAGGCATTCCTGACGCTGGTACCTATTTCTGGAGGTTTATTACCATTTTTTCTAAAACCTCTCCTGCGAACACTTCTCATTCATCCTTGTAAAGAACGATGCTCTTCGGAAAGTCTTCTCTGAAGACAATCCCACAGACTCTCCAGCAAGCTTCTAGAGAACCTAAAAAGTTATTAAGTATATACAAGTAGAAGGCCATTTTGAAGGAAATTTCTGTTCTGGTTTTCTGATGACTTCCTATCTAACCTGCTACAGTTAGTAATCTTTTGCTCTCCTAACACAAGTTTCTTTTGGCCTGGGTTTGGGTTTTTTTTGTTTGGTTGGTTTTGGAGTGTGGGTATCTTTTTGCCTACAGGTCAGTTCACACTGCTTTAACTACACTGTTTTTCCTTCTCCCATTCTTCAAACCCACCTGTACTGCCTGAAACTTATTTCAGCCATTCCTCACTTCTCATGCCACACTCATTTTTTATGATACTCCTCTTCATAAAATTAATCCAAGACAGTAAAATTTTTCAGTTCGTCTATTCCTCATGAATTTCAGTTGACTACAGTTACTATAGTATATTATAATAATGATAGACAGAGATACAATAGAGTCATTTCATTTACTATCATTAAGGCAACATGAGTTTCAGCTCAAAAAGAACTAGTGTTTTTCAAGTCTCCAGGAATTTTTCTGTGTTCCGAGGGTATTTAAAAACAATCAACCCCACAACTTGCCTCATATCAAGCATTTTTAAAGCTCTTAGGTAGAAGCTACCCAGTCTGGTCAGCTTCTTAAATAAAGCCTGGCCTCAGTGGCCACAGATTAACTACTGTAGTTGTCTTCCTTGTTGCTATATGCATGGGAGGATTGTTTTGCCAGTACCTTCAAGATTCTTCAGTACCAAAAAAAGATCCACACAAGAAACAGATGAAATTACATCCCTAAAGACGGAGTCTTGCTTCTTGACTGCTGCTGCTTGCACATGTTTGGAGGCAGCAGCTTGTTATTAGCTGAAATAGAGAGCTCATTTCCATACATTCTCCATGCAGGAGCACTTTAATATCACCTACTGAAGAGAAAGAATTGCACACCTATGTGCAGCAGAATAAAAGGTATTAAAATACTTGCATACAGATACAGTAATCAGATTTACAGGACTCTTACTGACTAAATGCTTTGACTTCTAATGGTGTACTTCCTCTCTCATTCTTGAAAACTAAGAAAAGACAAAATTTTTCAGCAAAGCCAGAACAGTTAAAATAACTTTTCTGAAGGTTGTTTTGGTTTTGTTGTGGGGTTTTTGGTGGTTTGTTTTTTGGTTGGTTGAGGAAGGTTTTGTTTGTTTGTGTGTCTTTAATAACACCTGAGTTAGGAAACATAAACATTTATACACTCAAATTTTTAAAAAATCTCAGGCCACCCTTAAGAAAAGGGCAATTAGTAGAAGTCAATTATAAACTGAAAAATGAAATAAAAATAAAATCACTACTATTCACCCAGAAATCTTTAAGCTGAAATGTGGATGATCACATGATGTTTTTCTCAGAGCAGTTAATTTTCTAAAATCTCACTGAAAAAATACCTTGTACTAAAATACGTATTCACTCCAAAACAAAAGTTGGCTTTGTTGCCTGTGTATTTGCAATTCCTTTGAACTTTAGTGGGGGAGCACAATGACTGTAGGCAAACTGAATAGCTATTGTGTGAGCAAAGAACACATTTGTATTGTTGCAAGGAATGTTGGCTGTAGCAGCAGATTTTCCCTCCACTTCGGGTCGGTACCATGTGACCGTTTACTTCTGCCTGGGTGACAGACGGGCTGAGCACTCTCCTCTTGTATCGTTTAAGAGGCAACTTTTCTGACCACAGAGCTCAAATGTGCTCTTTGTGTGAATTCTCCACCTGGGTCTCCTAACACTCTCTAAGTTATGGCCTGAAAGACATTAGTCACCGAGATATACCAATCACCTCCCCTCTTGCTCCTCCATCGTGTGTCTTAAAAAACAAACATTAAGAAGATTCAGGACATTTAGGCTTCTATAAAAATGTAGATTGCTACAATTCTAAGACAAACCCCCACATTCTTACACATTTCCACCTATTGAGGTCACATAACTTACATTAGAGAAACTGTGATTCAGAGGGGATTTTGCTGTTATTATCATCATTATTCACGTTAAATAAGTATTCGTTTGTGATACTTCTGCTTTCCTCTGGAAACTCATTTTGCTTAAGCCTGACATTCTGCAAAGATTTCTATATATCATTAGAGCTTTCTCTGTCACACAGGGATGGCCACACATAACCAATAACCTGCACAGAGTTTTTTGCACCACTGAAGTTTGCAGCTTCTCTCACGTGATGACTTTTGCTCCATGCATTGTATAAGGCATAGAGCAGTCAGCACAATGGAGCCAGACTGTGATCAGGACTTTGCAGACTGCTGAAAAACACAAATGCCTCTCAGTGATACAAAAAATGCTTAAATGAAACCTTCCATTTTAAAAGAAGTGAAGCTGAAAGAAATAAGAAATGCTGTCTCATTTAGATTGTTAGGAACCTGGATGTCCAAAAGGAGAAAACAATGCACCATCTGCATGTGCTGAGATTTTAGTCTGGAGTCACTTAAGATGTGCCTCTCTGCAAGTACAAGGTTGCCCAGGGGTTACATCTTCAAAAAGATGCTAGAGGTTGCCACAAAACTGGAAGCTTCTTTTGAGGCTTCAGGTAGGGAAAAAGCTACACAACATATTCCGAAGAAAGCACACAGCTGCACTTTGTCAGCTAAAAGCAGCCAAGATCCTACCCAGTCCATCTCCCCAAGATCCTACCCAGTCCATCACTGACTTTTCACTTCTAGAGCAGAGAAGTAACATGGAAAAGAAGTGGTTTTGACTACACAGTTGCAATATCGTAGGGCCAACATCGTAGGGCCAACTTCCTGCAACAAACCTCAAGGTATAAAAATAGACATGAGAGTGGAAAAAAGAACAGGGTTATTCACAGGGAAGTGAGAGACGATGCTCTTGTGCTATGCAATAAATTGTATTTGCTATGCAACAACCTTTTCTCCTTGAAAACACACCAAGAGAGACCCAAGAGCTACCATCATCTGATCATATACGCACATCATATCCACGGGCTACAGCTGACCCTGTTATTCTAAGTACTCTGCAAACCCAAAAGCCAGAAGACTAACATCATCTTAAAAGATGAGGAATTGAGGCACCAAGAGATAAGATGATTTATCTGAGACCACATGGAAGCTGCTGTCCCTCGGCCTGATGACTTCAGCACCAGAACATCCCTCCCCTTCTCTGGCCCTCAAATACCAAACGCCAGCGGGACAGGCAGCAGAGGAGCCTCATTTCCTACAGCACCACAAGGGCTGAGCACCGAGCATGGACACGGCCTCTCCCACACAGATTCTCGGACATCTAATAAAGGTTCATAAAAGCCAGAGCCAAATCGACGGCTTCTTCCGGCTTCTTCCTTCTGACTCCCAAATTCATGCTCCACGGATGGGAAGATCCAACTCCCACCTTCCTCATCACATGCCTCACCACAGCTCTTGCACAGAAAATTATTCACTCCACTAAAACCACAGACAGCTAATCCTGTGGTTTTTCTCTTTCCTCTAGGGTAGCAAAAGGAATCAGGGCACCACGAGATCAAATACTAGAGCTAGTCCCAGGAGAGGCAGGAGAGAGGGGAGAAAAGGACAGAGGGGAACGTCTCTGTTTTAGCAGCAACAAGGTGTCACTGCAATTATTTTATGCGTGCAAAGCCTTGAGTGAGTCTCAACTTTATGTCCACCATTCTTCCTTAAAATAATGGGACCTGAACTACCTTTTGTATCTCTCTCTCTCTCTCTGCAAAGTTTTCTAGGCTGTAGATGGAAGAGAAATCAGACAACAGGATCAAATAAACTCAATTTCTTTTAAATAATTTTTGTTTTTAAAATCTACAAGCTAAAATCCATGCAACTGATTCTATTACTAGTACTAAAGATAAGCCTCACAGCGATCTTTATTTTATTTTAGGCCAAAGTTCATGGATATTCATCCACATGACACAGCCCATACCCGCAGAAAAAAAACCAAAAAAACCAAAAAACCAGTGTTTTGTGGTTTAGAGAAAAGGTGACATCTAAAATCACTTCTAAGCACAAGGGCACCCATGTGAAGCTGGGGTACGTTCGCTATTCCACAATAACCAGCCTGCATGCACACACTAACCCCAGGTAAATTCAGTGGGGGCACATACACTGTGCTGCTTTCACCAAGAGCTCAGAAGTTTGGAGAAAATTAACAGGCAGCAATGTCAGTTTACCTTGGGGCATTTTCTTCAGTTCAGATGTAAATCTGAGAGTGTTGTTTGCAATTTATTTTCACAGCATGGCGTGAAGCAAGACTGATCAACAGGCCATTTACTAACAGATTCAGCAAGCCCAAGATTTCAGTTCTTTTCCATGCATGGAGAAAACTGTTTTAGAAGTGGCAGAGAAAACCTTCACTAACAGAGTTCCTTTTAAATAAGTAATAGCATCTGTTGGTGAATGTTTTATCAATTCTTTACAATCGCAAACCAAGCCCAGTGCTGGTGCTGGTATCATCATTAATATACATGAAACACACAGTTTCTCTTCGGTATCTATCAACACTTTTCACAGAATCAGAGAAAATTCTGAGTTGGAAGGGACTCAGCAATCATCAACTCCAACTCATCTACTTCCTATCAGTTTTGTACCAACCCAATACAGTGGACAGAATGATGGCACATTGCCATAATATAAAGAATTATGGCCGTGTCATGGCCTTTGCTTATTTTTCAAGAGCACTATTTAAAATGTACATTAAAGAAGCACTGTCCAAAATATACTGTTGGCACATTCTGGCCACAGGTAGTAGGAACAGTAATTTATCTCTACCATGTGCATTCAGGAAAATACAGCAAAGAACAAGAGTAAACCTGTAAATGCAACAGAGTTGACATTTCCTACTGTATCTTCTTTTCTTACATGCAACCCAACTTATCACTCAGCAATTTTGCTAGCAATGTGGGCTGCCATTCCACATCCAGTTTTAATCTGGATGACACTTATTTCTTCTCTGAAGGCTTTACCAGCCTGATTTGAAATAGCTGCACTACTCAGGAGTAGCAAAGCCCACGTGGGGCTGAGGAAACATTTGAAATTTTATAATCCATACATACATAGCTCATACAGCATATACTTTACAGAAATTAAGATATTGCTCCTTTCTTATAACAAGTTTAACTGGATTCTCTCAGTTTTTAGGGTAAGTGGTTATCTACTAAAAAGTCCAGAGGGAAACATGGAGCTGGCACGAAATTATAACAACTAAATCTAGGATACTGAAATGACCTAAAAGCTGAGTTGGGGAGGGGAGCAGGGTACAACACACACACTATTTACTTCTGATGGTATTTTCAAAAAACTAATCACTCAGCTTGGAGGGCCTTATTATGGCACCTAAAATATTCAACAGTTACACAGAAGTAAGCGGCCCACTGCTCTGTATTACCTCTGTATTTATCATCTTTTGTCAAATACTGTCAAGTGGCAAAGTGCCTTGAAGAAAGACAAAGCACAATAAGGAATCCTTAGCAGGAAGTGTTTTAAAATTCCCAGAGGAGAGGAAAAAAAAAAAAGCAAACTGCACCTCCTCAGTTTACATTCCTTTTGCACTTCAGTAAATGAACTCATTAGTAAAAATATTATGAAAGAGCATCATCTTACTATTAAAATAAGCTGCTAGTTAGGCAAGCTTTGAATACCTAAGGACAACATTTGTGTGATCCTGTCCTTCTAGGTAACTGCAATCTAGGAGTACTGCTTTTACCAGCTGGAACTAACAGCCCAGGGTCAGGAAGCCTGGGAGTTTCTTGAGCCTGACTCAAGCATGTGCACTACTTCTCTGCAGTTAGAAATAGCCAGAATGTAACAATTCATTCATTCCTCCACTTAACCCCCTCAAAACAGTGCAGCTGTAAAAACATCCCCCCTTATTTTTTATTTTTCTATATACAGCCTGCTGATGGTGTGCTCACACACAGCATGAACCTATTTCCTATGTCTGTCATGGAAAATATCAGTCATTTTACAGCAAAACTTCACCATAAAGGTTTTAAATACGTGGCAGGTGGAGTTTTGCTCATCCTAAATCACATCTCCCTCAAGGTACTTATAAGGTCCATTACAAGACCTATAAAGCCTTTCCAACTGGAAAGCCTCCCAGCAGTTGGAAAAGTCCCCGGCCCTGTTCCTGTTAAAGACACACTCTCAGAACTACATCCTGAGTAGATCTTGGAGTGCTCTGCCACCAAAAAGGGAATTCATCTTGTTGGTCTGCCACCTCTCCTTGCCCTTGCCATTCTTGTTCCAGTTCTGGTTCACACTAAGCTCCTGCACAGATGGATTCAGCCCACCAACCTACCAGAAAACTACCTACTTGTCACTCCTGGAATCTCCTCATCCCACTGAGCCAAGATGGCTCACAAGGGGACCAGCAAGCCTCAGAAGCAGCACAGAACACAAAGCCATAGGTATGTCCTCCCTCCTCAGAGCTGTTAGATCAACTCTCCCGGTCTGGGGATGATCTGGAGACAGACAGACAGACAGACATTCTTCCACAGTCTGGGGCAGAGTCTGGCATGCAAACTTATGAAAGCACCTCCCCAAGCACAAAATTCACTCTTGGCATCATCTTCCTGCACTGTGAGGGAAAGAAAAATACATCATGTTATGGATATGTACAGCATCGGAATACCACCAATGAGAGTAATTATAGTACACGAGGACACACTAATACCAGATGCTCCTAATACTAGAAAATATGCACAACAGCCAAATAAAACTAAAAACACTGGCTAGTTACTCAGCTGCTGAGTTTAATACTAATATATATACATGCCCATAAAGCTCACTTTTTCTTCACTGAAACAACGACTTGGTTTGTGACACTGACAGCAATTAATTCTGCAGCTATTAACAGAAAGTAGCTGTTCCAGACGCTGTTTTCGTATTGGGTCCTACACAAACATCTCCACTTTTGCAGTGATTTTAGCACTGCTTTTTCAAACGACACAAAAGCATACTGAGAGGTAGATTTCAGTAAAGGCCACACTTTTTTTTGAAGCTGTAGGGGAAGATTTTTGATCACCTGGGAACCTGTAACCACAGGGGTGATGACAGAAGAGCCATTTTTTGTTATGAAATTATGAAGCATTTCTTGTTCTTACTAATATAAATACATATCAACATGTTGACTCCACATCTCCACTCTAGCAATAAAAGTCTAAAAGCAATAAGAAAACAAACCGTGGTAGTGCAGATACATATGCATCTCTTCTTGGATTGGGGAAAGACTAGGAAAACCAGCTCTACAGGAACACGAGCAACAGCAGCATGTAACAGTATCTACCTCCTCAACTTCTTTAAAATTACAGTATGAAACAAGTTAGAACATGTTAGAACTTGAAAGTCCAGAGCTTTGACTTCTTAAGATTCTCTTAAAAATTCACTAGAACCTTAAATGTTTTCTTTCAACTCTGTAGTTAATGGATGTGTGATCTTTTCCCCCTTCTTATGACTTAATTTAGGAGAGGAGGACAGCACTTTCAGCAGCAGTTAAAGGATTTGTTTGATTTTGATAGCTTTCAGTAAAGGAGTGGAACATGCAACAAACCTGATTGTTGCTCCTTCCCAAGTTAAACTGCCTGCCCTTATCAAAGGCGCCAGCCAACACAAACACAACAGCTTTTTCTTTTCCTTGTCCAGTGTGCCTTGAAGGCTGGTGCACTGCTCTTTGCTCATGCCCAGAGCTGAGTCATTGCAAAGGTCTCAAGTGTGCACAAGACCAGTAAGGTCATTCACCAGAAAACACTCCACTCTGCTCCATCAATGCCATGCTACCCGACTATTCTGAATGAGACAGCGCGGTCTAGCAGGTAGTGATCAAACTGAAAAGCTTTCAGAGGGTCACACATACCTGAGGGAATCCCATACCAAGAGGGTCAAACGTAAAGCTTTGCCTCCTTACACTGCCAGAGCAGCTCTACAAGTCTGGCGGTGAGAGTCAGCTGAACATGTTCTATTGTTAAACTGATTTGCAAAGTTTGGGCTCCAAACAATCCAGTTCTTAAATCCTTTAACGTTCCGAAAAAGAACAGCCCAATTTTCCATAGGTGCTCAGTATCTTGAAGGGCTGTTTGATAACCACACGAACACCTCAGAGATGTTTGGATAGCTCAGGTTGCTGATAGCAATGTACATGGTGAAGGTGAGAAAAGGAAGGATACATGACACAGAAAGTACCTCACATCTACACTCCTAGAAGGGTCAGTACTGGCACCTATTCCAGCATAGGAGAGCTCTTTCCTAGTTTAACTTGAGCCACTTCAGAAACGGTCTGCTCTGAACTAGAACGCATGAACACAGAGCAAACACCATACAACTCCTAGTCTTGTTATATGTTTTTAAATTATTTTTTTTTTAAATCCCTGTCACTTCTATGCTCTACAGGAGCATTCATACAGAGGATGAGCAGTAGATGTTTCAGTGAGTTTCTATGAGTTAGACAGCTCGTAGATTAGATGCTGTTAAAGATTTCCCATGGTTTTTTTGGATTTAGAAGATTCTTTGTTTTGTTTCTAGAAGCAGTTTTTTCTAGAACTGTTCTATCACCACATCCAGTCATCATATCTACATGTTTTCTGAGGTGCTTTCCAAGACTGCTCACCTTCAAATTCACCAAATACCTACCAGTTGTTACTTCTTGGCTACAGAGTGGTCCCTGTTGAAAGGCAGCTTTCACTGTTCTGCTGCCTATGTAACGTAAGTCTCTTTTCTACAGAGAAAACTCTGCATTACTTGAAGTATAAAATATGATGAAGCTTTAAAATAAGGACATACAGATATTGAGGGTGAGGGGATGTCCTCCTATTCATTGGCCAGGCACAGAAACTAACAGAGGTCACAAAAGCTGAACTTCTTTATTCAAGCAGAAATTCCCATTGAAGCCAAATGAGGTTTTGTTGAATGAGGGCCACAGGAATAAGCCTGTAGTACACTCTGGACTGGGAGCAAGTCAAAGCAAATTACGCAACAGCTGTCAGGAATCTGTGTACAGGTCTGTAGAGCGACAGTGTAGGAGAAGCCCTGGTGCATCCTTAACCTTTGTCTATTTATGTGCCAGCACTGAGACCCCTTCCAACAAAACAAGCCATGCTTTAATATATTTTTATTAGAACAATTTATAGCAAACAGCTCTCTCCTCCTCTTCCTCTTTCCCCTCCCCTCCTTCCCACCCTTTCCTCTCCTTCCTCTTGCTGTGTTGTGCTGTTTGTGTGGAAAAAAACGAGCTCCCGCTCTTGCCAAGAGTGACATCAACTCATTCTTATCCGGTGATGTCCAGCAGAATCTTCCTCTGATAAACATTTGCTCAGTGTCAGAGCCCCAAGGTTACTGGCTGCATTTTGTTTTCATTGTCGTTTGTTTTCTGACACTTTGCTGCTCGTTATACATTAAAATCCTCCCCCCTGCATGTCTTTGACCTGGAGCCGAGTGAGGCGGTGAACAGGACATTCCTCGCTGCTTACCCGGGTCTCCCACCGCCCCCTTCCCCTAAACAAGAGTCTGTTTGTCTCTCTGTGAACAAGAAAAAGCTGATACTGCAGAGAAGGAAAAAAAAAAAAGGAACAAACATACGCAAAAAAATTCAGGAGTGATTCAGGAGTGCAGACCTACGTCTTTTTCACTTTAGTTTTCTTCTTTTTTTTTTTTTACAGATTTTCCTATATCCTTTCCTAGCATGCTCTAAAGTCAGTGAAGAGACATAGCTGATTAATGGGCTGGTGTACCTTCCTCCCACCTGATGAAGAACCTCAGATGTTTTCTTCTTCTCCCCTCCCTCCTTTATCCATCCTCTCCTCACAAGCCACCAGCCTTCTGGAGAAAAAGGAAGCAAATTATCTTTTTCCCGGCATGTTTCCCATACCCCTTTCCCAGGCTGACATTTATCTGAAGTACATCAACCTGTGCCTTCAGACAACTAGTGCTGAATGAAAGGCATTGCTGTCTGCCCCAGCAGCATGGAGCCCATGGACAATCTATTAAAGCAAGAAGAAGAGAAAATTTTGACAAAACCTAAAGGGCTGAGTAAAGTTCAAGAGCCCTGAAATGTCTAGCAGTGAATAAAGACTGGAAATAGTCACCTTTTACCCTGAGTGGCTCTTACACACAACTCCATCACAGAGAAAGCACTCTACAAAAGCTCTGACTTACAGATAATGGATACGTTGCAGCTACAACTGCATCCCTCCCTGGGTCATCAGGGAGCAAGAAAAATCCATTCGTACAGTTATCCAGAAGGAAAGGTCTGCTGTAAATGGAAGATGTTCTGCTAGCACCAACCTACTGCCTCCCACTTTTCTAGGAAACCCATCCTAAAACCTCCTTCAGTGTTCAGGAAAAGGTTGCAGCTGTTCCTAAAAGCTTGTGAAAACAATGTTCTTTTAGCTTATATATGACGAAATGAACAACAAGTACCTTCAGAAAGAAAGCGAAGAAAAAAAATTTAGTTTTGAGTATTACCATGAACAGATGCCAGCTGTACTAGAGCATTAGAAGCACCGAGAAAAACCAACACAGGAAATGAGTCCCTGCCCTGCCACCATAACTTAGAGGAGGCTGCTAGAAGGAAGAAAGGCAAGATGACAACCTGGCTTCGAACACAACATAGGAATCCAGTGATTAGACAGGCCAGTCAACCTGTCCTTGGGTTCTCCAGCCTTTCCAGTTCTCAGCGGTGTCTCTAATATCACTTGGATCCAAATGGTCTTGCAAGTTCACAAAACCCAGCAAAACCTGCTGCCACAGGGTTACCTGCAACATCCTCTTACATAACAGCAAGCTCTGTTCTTGTGTGGTTCCCTTTATCATTTTTTTTAGTTCGTACAGAAAATGTTAACAAACAAGATAGTTCCTCCTCAACGCCTGATTTTCTAAAAGCCTTGACTGTTTTCATGGAAGTTGGCAGAGTACAGGTAACAATCATAGTCAAGGTCAGGCAAGAAATATATTCTCAAACCATGAGGAAGTAACATCCAGGCTCTCAAATTAACTTTAATCAACAAATGAGACATATTTTATATCAAATTTCAATTACAAGGTTGCCATCTTTTAGAGAGATGTTTTGGAAGATCAAGGTCTTATTTCTTCTTTTCATAACAGTTCTTTTGAAACTGTAAAATATTAGTAGCAGCTGAAAAATAAAGTCATCGAATACAACTTTTGCAAAGTAGCGTGCTTAATCTTACTGGGACCCCTCTCTCTTTCCAGTAAGACAGCCAGCCTAAATAAATGGAAATTCTCCTCTTGCCTTGAAGGCCGGATAAGATACTACAAGACTACTGCAACAGATTGCCCTCAAGGTTATCCTGGTCCCTTTTCATGACTAAACAGAAAGGCAGATGCACCAACACCTCACAAAGAAACACTACAAACCTATAACCAAACATGAACAAGCATGCCTTAAAAACCCTACACAAACAGAAACAACACACACCAGTCTTAAAATACAATTTCAAAAAAGGACTGATCTTCCAGAATACACAAAGAACATTTTTAACACAAAATTGCTTACAAGCATTTGCACTGAAACATATCTTAACACAGTGTCCAGACAGAGCTTGGGTGGAAAAGGGGGGAATGTTTTTGGAGGGATAGAAGCATATCCATTTGATGCTACCTTATCAGTGGTTGTTTCTCTGTCCTAAAGGTGAAACAAGCCTTGGCTGACAAGTAGGGATGCAGTTCCATTGGAAACCTGGGTGCCAAATCACACCTGTGCTCATTTTAGGGTTTAGTTCCTTTCTGGCGTATCCTTATTTACGGTATTTGAAGTATGTGAGTATTTCCAGTACGCAGAAATAGGATGTTTGGTCACAGAAATACTGACAGGAACACAAATTCCCAAACGACCTTGACTATAATTAACCATCTAATTTTAGTGGCATTTGGCCGACCGACACCTCCCTGGCTGGTTTGTTTCAACAGACAGATTGACTGCAGAATCTGCCAGAGCTGTCCTCCAGTAGGATACACCCCATGCAATACAGGAATTCATATGCCTGTGAACAAAATAAACACTTTTTTTCACAACAAGGAATTAAAAAACATATAGCAATGCTGTCTCAGGGGTTTAATTAGCTTCAAAGGAACCCTGATAACAAGACATCTTATCAGAGGCTCTGCTTTCAACAAAACCAATTAGTATCAATTGAAACAGAACCAGCTGAGATAAACGTGTACATAATATGCATAACCTTGAGGTCCACAATGCCTAATAATTAAGTACTGGATCATTTCCCATACTCAAGAGAGAAAAGTTTGTATAAATCAACAATAATCAAAGGAAAGTTGTTCTCCTATGGGGACAAGAAGGGCTTGTATCCAGTACATTTATTTCAGCCAGTTGTCCTTGTGAAACTGAGCCATGGCACAGCTCAGTTTTTCTGTGCAGCTTTTTGAGATCTCCAAACAAGATTTTGAACTTTCCCTTCCTAACATTTTGACTTACTTTCCTCCAAAAATCAGTCCACGTTTCCAAAGTCTCTTACAGACAAAGGAAAAGCTAAGCCACAGCTCCTTAGCAGAATTCCCACCCAAAGCTGTACTTATCCACCTCCTTTCCTCTCCCTGCTCTTTTGCAACCTTCTGTCTCTGCCTCTGCATTACTATTTCTTTTTGATCTCCTGTTTCCAGAAATATTTATCTGGACCTTTTAATTAGCAATGGTTCGACAGGTCCTTACTTACTAATACAGATTTTAACTTCATACAACCTCTAAATGGGCTGGAGAAAAGCGAGGTGGATTGAAAACTGGCTGAGCTGCCAGGCTCAAAAGGTTGTGGTAAGTGGAATGAAGTCCAGCTGGAGGACAATTACGGGTGGTGTGACTCCAGAGTATGATACTGGGGCCAATACTGCTTAACACGTTTATAAATGACCTAGATGAAGGCACAGAGCCCCCTCAGCAAACTTTCAGATTATACAAAACAGCTGATAATGCCTCTGCCATTCAGAGGCACCATGACAGGCTGGAGAAATGTGCTGATGGGAATCTCATGAAGTTTAGCAACACAAAATGCAGAGCTCTGCACCAGGGGACGAGTCACCCCCAGCACCAGCTCATGCTGGGGGAGAGAGCAGCCTTGCAGAGAAGGACTCACTGACAGACAGCAAGTTGAACATGAGCCAACAGCAAGTCTCTGCAGTAGAGGCAGCCAAGAGATCCCAGGCTGCACAGGGAAGAGCAGCCAGCAGATCGAGGGAGGTGGTCCTTCCATTCTGCCCAGCACTGGAGGAGTCACCTCTGCAGTGCTGTGTCCAGTGCTGGCCTTCCCAGCACAAGGCAGACATGGACATGCTGGCAATAAGTCCAGCGAAGGCTCATGGAAATCATTAAGGGGTTAAAAATCTGGCCCACAAGGGAAGGCTGAGCGAGCTGGAACTGCTCATCCTCAAGAAAAAAGGCTTGGAAGGGAATCCCATCTATGATAAACGCCTGATGGGAGGCAGGAAAGGAGTCAGGCTCTTCTCAAGTATGGAGTGAAAGGGTAAAAGGTAGTGGACAAAAGCTGAAACACATAAACATAAGCTTCCTTTGGGGTTTTTTTTTACCATGAAGGTGATCCAACAGTGGAACAGGTACCCAAAGAAGAATCTCTGCTACTCTTAAAGAACATTATAAAACTTCTCAGAACACTACCCCTTTGCAGTAGGATCATATTGTATCCTTCTGACAAAGAGTACACGGAATTGCTACTAGAACAGAACTTTTAACTTACACTCAGCTCTAACTCCGTGTTTGCACTCTGCCTCTTTTCTCCCACTCAGTTAATGCAAACTGGTCAAGAGCAGCCTGGGTTAGAGAAGCAGCAGCAGCAGCAAGGAGCACACCATTTGCATTCTGGTATGCGGCCATCACCGCCTGCAACCACAGAATGCACATGTTTCTTATAACATGAAGGAATGCTTCTGAGAGCATTTCAAATTCATTCACAGGGCCAAATTCCTTAGTTACTGAAAAATGGAGCAAGCTCACTGTGGTCAGGACACGCATTTCAGGCTATTGTAATTACTGTACATGTGAACGTGTGCACGCACCCATCCCACACGCTGAGATTCAGTGCTACTTCCATAACTGCACCGCAAATTTCAGGACATGTAGTATTTTTTCCCTCAGCATTAGCACAGTTATAGGACTATCTCCTGTACTTCTTAGACATGCTGGCTGCAGAGAGCTTGAAAACACATGTTCTTCCCATACTTCTCCATGTGCCTTCTGATTTTTGTCTACAAAGCAAAATGTCTAAATGGTAATTTTTGTGGTTACGCACGACTCTTCAGTGCTTGTGGCTGATAAAGAACTGTCATTCAACCAGAACACTTCAGTCCACATCAAGTCCTTCCTTAGAGAGAGAACTAAGGTAAACACAGGCATTTCAACTTACAATTTCTGTGATGCCCACGTAAGTTCTTCAAAATCGTGCACAACTATCATCCAAACTTGTCATACGCAGGTACACTCCCCCGAGGTCACACAGGAACAAGCTACAAATCCCCCTCTTGCATGAGTCATGCACCTCCTGCCACCTGCACCCACTGGCTTCAACAATCATGCAGAGCTTGTCTTTTCAACAGCAGTAGCTTCACTCTCCTCTCCTCCAAGCAAAGGGCATGAAGCCCTGCTCTGGTCCTCTTTACCAAAAGCATTCCAAGCTCTACGACTGAAAGCCACTCCTCTGCCTCATTTAACCCAACCTCTCTCCTCTCAGAGCACACCAAACTTCACAGCTATTTATCTCCAAACTACCTATGTTCAGTCTTTCAGAACGCACTCTCCTCTCCACCAGACTAACACCACAAAACATGTTTGGCAGACTCCACTGGTTTTGAGACCAGAACACGGTCGTGTCTCAGTATAATTTAAAAAGGAGAAGCAGGGTCTTTAAACGTTTTGCAATAGCACCACCATTTCTGTGCATGCTTTAACTAGTCTGTCCTGGTTTAACCAGATGGGGCAGGAGTTGAGGAGTTTTGTCTGCATCCTCCAGGTTTTACTGCAAGAGTTCCATTCGAGAGAGTGGTGATCTCAGCAGAGAACCTGAAAGAGAGGAAGCAGTTTGCACCCCAGACATTAACCTTCACGCAGCCACTGCCAGACACCAAGACAAGCTGGAAACACAGGAAACCACAGGGCAGAAAACTCTTACTCTGGAGAAAGTAATCACTTCTCAGCTATGGCTGCAACACAAAAATCACAATGTAAAGAAACTCAAGTTTCCTTCTTTAATGATACTGTATTAAAGGCACCAATGTCTTCGACTCACGTCACTGAAATGATTTTTAAAATGGTGACTTTCCCTACAGCCAAATGTCAACTGCTCCACAACCATCAGACCATACGCTGCAAGGCTTCATTCATTCATTCATTCATTCATTCATTCATGGTGCTGTGTACACCCTGAAATCCTGGAAGTTTCTTTCCATCCTATTGTTATTTCCTAAGGAAATTTTTAATACTGGTAGAAGCACGGTGTAAAATTCTACCATTTAACTATCAAGAAATTATACTGCTGCTATAGAAAACATTATTGAGCAGTCCTTGACAATATCACTGCCCTTGTTTGCAACAGGTCTTTCCAGCAAGCATAGGAAGAGGATGAAAAGTCTGTTCTTTTCATTTTTATCCAAAAGCAATGGAATTAACCCATAGGATTTTTTACTTATTTTCTTTTCTCTTAAAACTGGCAGCAAAACAAATTTTTTGTCCTCTTGCAGATGAGGACAGTTCATGTAAGCCTAAGCTCAAATACTTGAAGTAAGGGTATTAACCCCCTAACTTGTTTCTGCTTTGAATTTGTTTTCAGGATTGCTGGAAGAAACACTGTATTTCAGCATCCAAGGTAAACCACTTTAAGCCAAAGCTGCTGTCCTACATCCCCATATACAACCCAAATACATTATATTGACCTCTCCTTTACATCACTGTTGCTTTTACAGCTAGGTGGAAAGCTAGTTCAGGGAAACGAGATTGAGAGAAACCAGTGTTATTTTAGAGAGGCTAGGGTTAAGTTTTCAGTTGGCTCAGCTCCCTCTCTGGCTGCATGAGAGGCAGGGATAACACAAGGGAGTAGGAAAACAAGACTGCCTTCAACCAGCTTTAAGCTCCAACTGAACTTGGCGAGCCAGCTGGAACGTCAGGAGAGGAAACCTGCTGTGCTCATGCCACTCCCCAAAGACCACTGCAGTGCTTGAGGTGCATACAATGTGTATGTTTAAAACCAAAAAGCTTTGTGAAGAGGTACGAGTCAATGCTGAACAAGCAGGCAAAGCTACAAAGCCCAGTAGAGTCTCTTGCAAAAGACACAGGCTGAGGTTTGAGGGAAGTGCCCGGCCCAAGCTCAGGGACACACTTAACAACTTTATTAGCTGAGAATCATTCTGCCCCACTGCTCCAGTTTGAGACTCCCTGACACTGCCTTGCACTGCCTAAAAGTTAGTCCGTAACACCCAAACTGACTCTTTCCCAAGGCAGTTTGAGTATTTACAGCGATGGTATTACTGCTGAGGGTGTATGTACCTTCCCTTACCACAAGCAGCCCTTCCCTAAAATGTATAAAACCAAGAGGTTGTAATCGCATTGCAAGCCAAACCTGCAAAGTGAATTTTCCCAGTTCCCCAAAAGCCTCAGGCGTAGCTTTCAAAAAGAGAACTGCCAAAGTGGATCACAACTAGAGGACTGACTAGTGCTGCATCGCATCCTAAGAGGAATTAATAATATTAATCACGTTAATACTCCTTAATAGGAATATAAGCAGCCCAGGAATCAGCAGAGGACAGGTAACCTCACTTGATACCTAGAAACAAACATAAGGTTTGAGATTCCCTCCAAAATCATTTATTCTGACAGCTCCCTCTATTCCTAACCCCTAAGCAAACATCCAACTCCTTTTTGAACCTTGTTAAATTCTTGGCCCCGGCAGCATCCTGTGGTTGACTGTTCCAGCATCTAATTGCAATTCCTAACTTCTGGAGCCGCCTGCCGCGGTCTGTCTCACTTAAACACTGAGCCCACTCCACCCACGTGCAAGCAAAGAATGTTCCTGATAATCCTTTTGAATACATCTGCTTCAGAGCAGAGCACTGCCTCAACGCAGGTCTGCACCAGGCCTCCTGAAACCCACATACTAAACTGTCAGGAACTGTGGGAAGGCCAGAAGAAAAAAGCCTATGGCAGACTAATCCTTGCAGCAATATTTGGAAGAAGCACTTAATCACTCTGCTAGGCAAAAATAAATAATGCAAAGGCAGGAAACAGGACAGCTGAATAAGAACAGCAACATATTCGAGCAGTTAATGGCAAGGAGATGCTCTGGTTTCCTCAGAGCGCACCTGAATTACAGACTGTGCTCTTGTAACACATCAGTCCCTCCAAAACACAGACCAAATGTGTCAGGCACATACACAGACTCATGTATCATCTCCTCCCTTGCATCCTGTACATCAGGGAGTCCAACTGTACTGGCCACTTTCCAGAGTGAAATCATATAGTCTGCTATCAGCACTATGAATTTATATTTTCAGAAAATCCTGATGTCATAGCCCAAGAGCAATTATCAATGAGGAATTATTGATTTTAATGTCAAGTTGTGCAATCACTTAACAGGGGGAGAAATAGAAGAAAACAGCCAAGAATGAACAGGCTACTCAATGACTTTAAAAACAAAAAAGAATTAGTAAGAGTCTTTGATATCCAGAACAACTGCAGTCATGGCCAGAAAAAAAATCTAACTTTATTCCACTAGGGACTTATTGTTGGGTCCAAATTTTTTACTATAGTTTGTTGATAAAAATCAAACAGTTCAGCTGAAATGGACAATATACATATGGCTGACAATATAAATGGCAGAAGTATGATCTACTAGACCTATTTTACTCAGCAAATGCTGCAATCAGATGTGGGAGCCACGACTTCATCTAAAGGTATAGATCCACCCTGGAGTTCTGAGCAGGAACAGCATGACATGTGCCACAGGATGCCTGTACACACCTGCCAGGTTAATGCCATCAGGGAGCTAAGTCCTCTGTGAAACCTGATTCCCAGCAAGAGAAAAACAAGGAAAGCTCTTTCATCACACCTGGAGACCACGGTTTCATGGCAGGTTAGGTGCCAGCATGTTTCAGCACATCACCCAAACAAGCGCTGGCACCAGCACAAAGTAAAGGGGAAGGGACTGGGTCATCAAACAGCAACACTCAGTACCAGAGGAGCAAAGCCTTGGCATGAAGCTCTATGAGCTCCCTCCTAATGGTTCATCACTGTCACAAAGGGGTGGTGGCCCTGCATCCACCTCCTCTCTTGTACCAACCCTGGCACTTGTCCGATAGACCAACAGACCAAAGCAGCTTATTAATGGTAGAAAATTAACCTGGCACAAAAAGAGTTCTCTGCCATGTCAGCAACACAAATCAGCTTCACACAGGGTCAGATAAATGTCAGACTCGGTGAGGATGGAGAGACATGCCAAGGAGGAATGTGGGTGGGTGTATTCTCCTCCTTGGACAGGAGGGAGCTATTACATCAGCTCAAGCTACATTGCATACCCCGAGGAGCCAGGCTGTCTCACTCTGCCTTGGAGGGGACATCAGCTTCTCTTCATCAGCCCCTCCGTGCAGAGTGTTCCAGTTATGTACAGCACCATTTCAGTGCTCTCCCATCCCTCAGCACTGGCAAATGAACTACATGAACCCTAAGTACAACCTGCACAGAAGTAGTGAACAACAGTCCCCATGGTACCCATCCTACAGGTAGAGCCCAAGCCAAGCACTTTCCTCACAGAGGACAGAGAAATTTTGCCTTCTGCAAGCTTTCAGAGCAAATACCCTTTAAACCTGCAGTTCTTCAGTGACGGCCTTACTTTAAAACAGAGCTATATGATTGCAAGGCAACAAATGTCATTTTGATAGGAATCAAATGTTCATTTAAGAAAGAAAAAAATGGAAAAAGAAAGCAGTGTGTTTCCTTATTTTACTTTTCCATATCCTCTGTGAGGGCTAGTTTACCAGATGTGTCCAAAAACCAAAACTAATGCATCAGTCTGATCCCTCTACTAAGAAATGATGAATCTAGAATATTTCTGAACTATATTCCAGGCATCCTCTCCGTGTAGGGATTGATTCAGCCATGCATTGGATAGCTGCTCACTCAGATAACAGAGAGATTGTATTCACTCTGCAGAAATAGCTTCCTTTCAAAGACATCAGAAAACAAGTATGCAATGACTGTTTATTTGCATTTGAAGCAGGGGACAGTGAAAATTCAACTTTGGGACCGTGTTTTTAACATTCACTAAAAAGGGACAGATAGTAACTGAACAAAAGACTGCAGTGGTTTAGGATGTTCTTAGAAGTAAAGTGGTGGTTTTTTCTTTTTAATTTAACCATTCCCAGAAGCAGAGACAGCAAAGCACATCACAGGAGTCACCTTTATGTGTTTCAGTGTACAGTCACCTGCCATGAGACCCATATTACAACCAGCAGTGTAAAGCACTGGAAGCTCCACATCTGCTGCAACCCAAGACACCAGAGATGCTTCCACTACTGGGATACCACAAAGGGCTCGTGGAAAGGGGCCTTCATTTTAGTACTATTTAAAGACAATATTATAAACAAGTATCCAAAAACCAAAGAATTCCAGTATCCCTAATTATTCTTGAAAATATTACCATTTACTTTTACAGTAAACTTGTACACAGAAGTCTTTTGAAAATCTCTTCCTACAAGCAACATACACATCTAGCTGGCAACAAGGCTTACTTCTACTAATACCTAAACAGCCAGACCCAGGTAAGCCATGGAGCCTTGGCCCATCTGCTCTAGTGCTTGGAAGATTATCTGCTTCTCTGCATCCTGCAGTGTTTTATCCAGTACATGTGTGTGTATATAAATATACATGTATATACACACACGTGTACACACTCACCCACCAAGATGCCAAACATACCCAAATAAAAAAAAAATCAGACAGATTTGTCAAAGGTTTATAAGTTATGCCACCTGAGGAACACGTTTCTCAATACAGAACAGCTTCCTAACACAAACCTATGCTTATTATCCCAAAGCAGGGGCACAGGAGTTAAGTACAACCCACTTCATATAGTTTTAAAAAAATCCATTAGCTACAGCATCACCTTTAGGCAGCATCATTAACTGTAGGACAAGAACATGCCTGAGGGCAAGCATATTTAGCATCATGCCAAACTCCTCGATGACCTCTCAGAAGAGCAGAGCTCTCCGGGGCTACAGCAATTAATTGCCTTCTACATTGTAAGAACAAAAAAAAAACCCAACAAAAAACAACAATTAAAAAAAAAAAATCACTCTAAAAATTTTTTTCCCCCAAGTTTGGGCAGTATGCCCTCCTGGACAGAAGAGATCCCCTCAGTATCTTTACAGTGTCACTTCACAAGAGAATGAGAATGTAAGGCAGTGAACTAATCTGTACATTTTACAACTGGTTAACCCTTACCTACATTCAGGCAACAAATGTCTTTAAAATCTCGCAG
This sequence comes from Rhagologus leucostigma, assembly GCA_013397725.1. Classification (NCBI taxonomy): domain Eukaryota; kingdom Metazoa; phylum Chordata; class Aves; order Passeriformes; genus Rhagologus; species Rhagologus leucostigma. The sequence continues at coordinate 165,746 of VZTD01004420.1, forward strand.
TCTTTGATGGAATCATCCTACTGTGAGGGCTTTTCAGTGAAGGCACAATAGTGTCCTTCCAAGGACAAGAATACTGAGGTGACCTTCCAAGCTCAGCTCCAAGTCAAAAGCTGCCACAGTGAAACTGGAGGCCATTTAGAACATTAGGGCCCATTGTTAAGTGGCTCTGTCTTTTGCCTCATGGAGCATATAAAGAATAATAAGGCAAAAATAAAATGTTGGCACTGTCATTTGTTTTACTGCTTCCTAATGTACAGAAGTCTTGATGATCCATTTCTTAATGGTAATTAATATTAATGGTAAATATTTATGAAAATCAAAACCAGCTACTTAACTTCTTTGCTTTTCTACTGTAGTCAGAAACCCTAGGTCTCATTTCAAAGGCTCGCTGCTGAAACCAAAGCCAAAAAATAAAACTAACCCAACAAAATGCAACAGGGCACCTAATCTGGTAAGAAATCATGTGTCTTGACCCAAAATATCAGCAAAACTAAGGTTTTTAGGGCAGTGTAAAGTAGCACATCTCCATTCCTTGACGTGTTCTACAAGAACAATACCTACACCATCACCTGTGAGGGAGCAGCTCAGATGAGGACCTCCAATAGCTGCAGCAACCCTGGCTCTCAGTGTCCCTGGAACTACAGGGAACTCCAATGGGAGCAGCTGCTCCTTCCCCAGTACACATCCTAATGCAAAGTCTTATTTTAAGGATAAGGCTTTTCAGGTAGGCAAGACCTAAAATGTCACTGCGAAGAAAAAAATACAAAGGAAGAAGAACAACACATGAACACGGGAAGTCTTTCAGCCGTCTGATCCTTAAGGACTGAAAGAATGTTCATTCGTTTCTTAAGAAAAAAACTGATAAACAAGAGTTGAAGTTTAGTATAAACATGAGATAAGACACTATTTTAAGGTCATTTATTACATTTCCTGTGGAAGAAACACAAAATTTTCTTTCAAGCTTAAAATTTCTTATCATTGTTTCATGACCGACATTTTGGCTGGAACAAGTCTAGTGTGTTAAATGAACAAAATTAGTTACAAGGTACAGTAAACTCCAAACTTTGATAACTGAGACTCAAGGGAAAATAAGGCATTTGTACACAACTGCATGCAAGTGAGCGCATCCTGGCTTAATTTCAAGAGAAAGTATCCCACAGCTGAGAATCCAAAGTCGGATAGCAATAGCTCTGACCAATGTTTAATGAAACAGCACTTAAAATCTCACCAGAAGAACTCTGACTCCTCCCTGAAATTACACACACAGTTCTAAATGGACAACAGAGTCAATGGTGCACCGAGTTTGTGATTGTGATTACCTTACTTTACCACTACACAGAGGGAGTAGAAACGTACTGACAGAACAGCCAACATCAGTGTGTTAAGGTGTGTCACAACCTAGAACTTCGGCAGAGATTCTTTCCCTAGTGCTCAAAAAGGGGATCCAGCCCCTTCGCTCACTGCATCTCACCCCACGTTACTTCTGCTTTTTCGGATGTTTTTGCTCCACCACAGCACGGCACGAGGCACGCAGCTCTGTGGCTGAGAAGGGAGACAGCAACCTGTCTGTCCCTCAACCCATCTGCTCCTCAGCTGCACTGGGTGTGCATGGCCAGGTGTGGGGAGCAGAGGAGCCTACAGGGGTGGATTCTCTGAGAGGCTGCTGGAAGCTTCCCCCATGTCCAGCAAAGCCAATGCCATGGGCTCCAGGAGGCTAAGCCCATCAGCGATGGCTGGAAACACCTCTGGCATAACATATTTATGGAGGAAAAAAGTTACCGGGCAGAAGCAATTGCAGCCAGAGAAGAGCAGGGTGAGAACATGTGAGAGCAACAGCCCTGCAGACACCAAGGGCAGTGACGGACAGGCAGAAGATTCCCCTGTGCCGCTGCAGCCCACTTGCAGATCCACTTGCAGCCCCTGGAGGAGCCCACACTGGAGCAGGGAGATGCCCAAAGGAGGCTGTGGCCCCATGGGAAACCTGTTCTGGAGCAGGGTCCTGGCAGGGACCTGCAGGCCCCTGGAGAGAGGAGCCTACACTGGAGCAGGCTTGCTGGTAGGACTTGTGACCCTGTGGGGGACCCAGGCTGCAGCAGCCTGTTCCTGAGGGACTGCACCCCATGGGAGGGACCCACGCTGCAGCAGTTCCTGAAGAAATGCAGCACATGGGAAGGACTCACACTGGAGAAGTTCGTGGGGAAGTGCACTCCACGGGAGGGACCCCGTGACGGAGCACGGAAAGGCCTCCAACCTCTCTCCCTGAGCAGTGGCAGAACAAAGTGTGATGAACTGACCATGACCTCCATTCCCATCTCCCTGTGACACTGGCTGGGAGGAGGTAGAGCCCAGGAAGGAGGGAGGGGTGAGGGGAAGGTGTTTTTAAGGTTTGTTTTACTTCTCATTACCCTATTCTGATTTTGACTGGTATTAAACTCAATTCATTTCCCCAAGTCAAGTCTGTTTTGCCCATGAGTGATCTCTCCCTGACCTTATCTCAACTCATGAGCCTTTTGCTGTACCTGCTCTCCCCCGTGCAGTTGAGGACGAGAGTGACAGGGTGGCTTTCGTGGGTGTCTGGCCTCCAGCCAGGGCTGAACCACTGCATCAACCTATCTGCTCCTTATCTTCCATAGGAAACAGTCCCAGCACATCTGAAGAGCTGCTCCTGTCATAGACACTCTCCAGAAACTGCCCTATTAATGAGAAGAGTGATACAAGCTTGGAGAGGGGGCATTAAAAGTAAATATTATTGCTGAGTGTAAACAGGCAACAAATATACATCCTAGACTTGCCCATGGAAAATACCAATTTGTCAAATGCTTAGGAGAAACTTGCCCATTTCATTAAAATTTCAGGAAAAAAAGTTATCTAAGCATTACATGTGCTCATATAAAGACTGTTACACTGAGGTTCAAAGACTTCGTACCATATATTTGAAAGATATTTGAAATAATTCTCATTTTTGCTATAAGCCATCCACAAGTACCAAGGTTGTATCTGGTTTGTTCCCTGACATATTAAGCTGAATATAGAGACTGAACAACACCCTTCGGGCACTGATAAATACCAGGCCAAACTCAGTTTCCTCTCCCTGCCTCCATCCTACTGAGGCACTGGCTCCATTTACACCTGCCATAGAATGAGCAATAATAGTAAAATAGACAACTTGCCTTGAATGGAAACAATCCCATATCTAGTCTTACATGACAAAAACATCAAGTGTGCCCTGACACATTTAATTTAGCACATTATCCATTCATTAGTCCAGCCCCACTCAACCACCTCATGCCTGAGCAACGCCTCTGCCTGAAAATACACATACTAGAAAATCTCTCTTTTTTTTTTCTAACGAAATGCCAGCAACTCAAATCCCTTCTATTTCACGCAGGGGTGGAATTGTGGCTCCATTTTGCAAAGGAAATATTTCAAAGGGGAAATAATCATTGTGGTGGGCCACAGGAAGTGAAAAGCACTCGAGAAGAAGTCACATGAATTTTGTTCTTACATGCACAGAGACTTCAGTCAAAGAGGCAAGAACCCACACACACTCCCAAGTTACATTTAAGGCATGGTAGTACAGAGTAGAAGCTGAGGAAACGACAGAGGAGAGAGATTTCTGTTGTTTTCAACTGCATAGTACGATTTATTTCATTTTATTTTTTGATATTCAGGGCTTAAACAATACAATAATATACTCTTACCTTGATTTCTCTGTACCTTATTTTGATTAGCAAGAAAAATAAGCCTAGCAATCTGGATAATAAAGAGGCAGTTTAGCACAGTACAGAACTTGACCAGTCTTCTGAAAAACCGCAGTAGGGCCAAAAATTAGAAGTAGCACAGATTTTGTTTTCTTGCTAAGCCCCTTTAGTTAAAAAGATAAAGAAGCGGGAAAACCAAAAGCATCAAAATAGCTGGCATCAAAACAGTTTCTAAACAAAAGGTTTATGAGTAGTCTCAGCACTTTTTATCTTTTCCAACCTCAGTTCCTTCTAGATGGCTGCTTTCCAAAGTAAAGACCAATTCTGCTGGTAAAGGGGAAAAGAACCCCAAGCCATTAGGTTTAGCCTGTTCTGCTCACCCTTGCTCTTGGAAAAATCACCAAACCAAAGAGGGAGCTAAAGAGCAGAATACAAAATATTTGTACAGAAGCCCCAGAGGTGCAAGTCCACCAGTCCAGCTGTCTCTAAGCCTGCCACAGCATCACCACCCAGTGCTTCATAACCACCCTGCCCCACTTTCCTCAGGGGTAAATTGGTCAGCAAAGCATCGGTGAATCCAAATGGGACACTTTGCGGGAAGCCAGAGTGCCTCATTAATCCTGCACACGGTATCTTCTCCTGCACCAAGTCCAGAAGCTGATTTCGGATATGTGCTTGCCGTGCTCCTAAAGCACCGAACTGGGACAGCTGGCAAAGCCGATCTCAGCTGGTCCCATGAGACTTCAGTCCACATCCCCTGGGATTTCTCCCCACCCCAGCCAAAGTGCCTGCTGGATCCCATGGTGAGACAAATCAAGTTCTTTGCCTGCCAGAAGCGTTTTTTGTTTCCTAGATAATTCCTTGGTTACAATGATAACCCTATCTTTCTTTCATCTTAAAATTTTGTTTACAACGAGTAGAGATGAGTCATCCAGGACCACTGGTTAACTATTAATTGATTGGAGGTCGGAAAATAAACATCCTCAGTTTCTCACCTTTTTCCAAAACTCTACCGAATCTGTTAATATTTAACAATTTCTACCTTTTCTTTTGTCCTGTATGCCCTACCCTTATCTTTCTGTGTTGCACATTGACCATGATGGCACATCAGCACAGCCCATTTTTAGCCAACTCACTCAACCTTTTCACTCTATCTTTATAGAGAGAGCACCCCTTTTCACATCAATCCTACTCCTGCATTACAACACTTCAGTATCTAGCTCGCTCCTGTTGTTTCACAGCAAAGAAAACTGCTTTATTTTTACTTACATTTTAAACAGTTGGTGCAATCAAAACTTTAACCTTTTTAGATGCTTTCTTCTGAAAGCTGAGGTGGTACAAAAGTAGACACACCATCACAATTTTCTTTGCATAGATAAGAGCTACGGCATGAAAAATAATTCTGCTCCTATCACATTTGTCCCATTGCCTGGCATTAAAAGCTAGGCCGAACCTTTACATTCCTCATCTAAATACATATGCAAACATTGACCACAAAAGTAATCGGATTCAGATAGTAATAAAAGGCATTTGACATTTAAAATAAAGAAGTGAAAGTCTAAAACACCACTGTAGCTTAATCATCAGTTGTCGTACTAGAGATCATTAGACAAAAGAAATCATTTACATTCCCAAGTGATTAATCTACAAATTCTTACAGTCTTCTCTACCACAGAACATAATAAATCAGATGAATAAGTAAGGGAATGTAGAACAGTAGAGAATTTCAAATTATTGCAAAAAAAAGCAACTCAGCCACCACCCAAACTGACTCCAAACTTCAGTTCATACTAAAACTGGTGACAAGTTCCCTGAATGGGAGACAACAAAAACCAAGAGTAAGTATTCTACCCTAATTCATCCTGTTTCTGCAAATGTATAAATGCAAACTTGTACTTCCATTTCAATCACCTGCATCTTGCTACTTTCACATCACAGAAAAAGTAAGATTTGCTCTCATGAGAGGCAAAGCAGCATGCAGTACTTAAGAAGTTTCATTTCTAGTATCTCTTCCACTTTCTATTAAAGATAAAAGTTCTGTTCAATTAGATGAAGTCAAGACTTCAGGATTAAAAGGAAAATCAAGGTTCAGGCTTTGTTTAGCTGACAGAAATCTTCCAAGACTCCTATTACAAAGAATGAGAATGGATAAAATCCTGACCAATCTTTTTCCCATCCTCCTCCTGAGCCAGCTGAGGCCAGCCCTGAGCCATTCCTTGCAGAGAGATCAGCCAGCACGAGGAGTGTCAGCAGTGCCTTTCCAGCAGTTTTACTTGTGTTTGATACGGTATTGGAAGGAACACTTCAAAACATAAGCGATTTTATCCAAAACTTGTGAAGCATCACCTGACTATGTTCTTCCTGGAGCATGTCAACACCATCTTGGTTTGACTAAGAACTAAAAGCAAAGGGTTACTCACTGAAACACTACCAGATGACAGTTATAATGTTTTTGAAGTCACTTGATGCCTATGACTTATAATTCCCTGGTCCATAAGATCACATTTTCCAAGGAGCTCTTTGGAAACATCCCAATTACAGCACCACAACTGCAAGTGGTATCTGCAGTCCAGCAGATCCCAGGTCAGCTTCCAATTACACACAACAGTTACAGAGAAGGTGCAGGATGCACAGCAGAAAACCCACCACAGTAAGGACACAGCAGAGTGAAAACATAGTAGGAAGAGACAATCACTTGTCTGGCCAGCTAATATATGAAAAAGAAAGGGATTCTTTAGGAGAAGGGTTTTCCTTGGCACTATGCTTCTTGTTTTAACTTGAAACATGGCTTCCCATCCATCGTACCTGGCACAAGAGTTTAGAAAAAGTTTGCAGAAACAGTGAATTTCAAACAAGAAAACTCAGACTCCAGTACTTTTACACCAAAGTCCAAGTGCTGATGAGGCATGCCTTGCCAGGGATTTCACTTTGGACAGTGAGATCAGGGGGAGGAGAACCTACACAAGTAATTTTGCATGCTGTCTCAAGTTCATGGTGAGAACAAGTTTAGGCAAGCAGTAATGTTGGCTATATTAGCATTTTAATTTTTTTAAATAGTTATATGCAAATAGGTTATAATCTTAAATTCCTGGTGTGCACCAACACCTTCCCAAGCACCAAAAGGTTTGGGCAGCATATAGTGAAGGACAATACTCTGTAGCTGATGACCAGATATTCTGGTACAGACCTCCCATTAACGCACTGATGAAAAGAGAATTGCATAAATCCCCTGCAAACTCAAAAGGCTTTCATTGGCATGATGGACTGGACACAAGATACCTTAATGACATTTCCAAGGCAAGAGAGATTAAGGATCAAGACACTCCCCTTCCACACTCCCTCTTCTAAAAATAACTTAGGAATTAGCAAAGCGCTGGATTTTAGCTGAACTGACATACGTGATCAAGTACAAAGATTATCCCAAAACAAATGGCTTCACTTAGGTGAGATTACCTTTAGTCATACACAAGGAAGGTAGGGTAAAAGTCTGGGATTTTAGACTATCACTTAACAGACACATTATTTCTTCCCCTTTTCCCTTCTCACTTCATGTCTCTCCCCTCACCCAGCTCATCCCATTGTCACCTTTCCCTGGGCTTAGAATTAAAAGACAAACTCGGTTAGAGGGGAAAAAAGGGTTTTACCTCGGTATTTATTTAAGGATCCTCTGGTGCACCACATCCAGGTAGAAAGGACCCCCGAATGCACACCAAAAATGCGCACCCGAAAGTGCCCCACCCCGGAAAATGCACACACACGATGATTCGCGTGTACAGTTATAGACCTTGCACATTAGCATATCTATCAAAGATTCCCCAATGAGAGGCTCAAGAGAAGCCCCTGTCCTGAGGAATGTTCCCCCTGGATGGGCCTGTCTTGCTTTACAGAATGTGTTCTGGAGAGGACCTTGGTGTCTGGGGCTTTCTGACTCCCAACTGCGAGGCTTCCAAGATGTTTAGTCTCTTGGCTTAACGAAACTTTGGGTCTAAGCTAGTTATCAGACTTGGGGAATTACAAGTATGTGGGCTAAAAGCACTAAGGATACATAAAAGCTGTATGAAAGAGTATATGAAAGGGTATATAAGAGGGGTATATGAAAAAGCAAAAAATCATCACGGCATCACCATGTTCCGCACTCTTGCAACAACGCTGGTTTGTAGGGCTGGTGATGAACTGGAAAGAAGATCTGATTGAGCTGAATGTTTTTGGGCAGGGGGGAAGGAAGAAAGAGTGTTGCAATTATTTTCTAGACACATCAGTTCCACAGTTCCATCCCCTATGCTGAATAAACATTTTTCTCAGCACAATATGCCATGAGGGAAAAACTGACTATGCACCACTCTCTTGGCATGAGAACACCTCGGTCTTCAACACACCTGTGACCAAAAGAGTGTTGTCAAGAAAATACTATTAAAATCCATGTTACAGATAGTGTACTGAGGTGAGGACCAAGAGCCATGGACAGCCTCTGAACCTCAAGTTCTTCCACCTGAGTTACTGCTGATCTATATCTACATTTTCTTACCACATACACTTAGAAACCTGCTAGTAACAACAACTGAAAATAAATGGCACCCAATACTTCTATTTTTCAAGATCATAAAGCCTTCTGAAGGGTTTTCAGTTGAAGATCACTGCACCATCTCCTCCTCAGAGACCCAGTACTGTTTCAGCCTGTAGCTGCCTCTCAGTAAAAAGCACTGTGCGGCTCAGCTCACAGGTCCAACGGGTACCAAACCCAGCAAGGTCACCAAGACCTTGGTCACTTGGTACCAGTGCAAACAGAACACAAATGTTCATGGAAAGAGCTTGAAGAGAAAGCAGTTTCCAGCGTGCTGTTTCAGCAAGGTTTCCAGCCCTTTTCAATCACGTCTGCTACTTCTTTTGTATTCCAGTGACACCCTGTGGCACTTACCCAGACTGCAGGCTTTCCAACCTCAGTATCCATATTTTTAACTACAGGGGTAAAGAACAGCAAGTCAGAAAACAGAGAAAGGACATTGCAACCCTGAGCTGAAGGATTGCTGGTGCACCTCATTACTCCCAAGGCATGAAAAGCAGATTTCTCCTGCACAGCAGTTACTCACTAGCAGCCCGTGCTGCTGTCCCAGCATCCCACTTGCTGTTACACCTTTCCCTTGGGTACAAATGCATCACTGCCACGCTGATGTAACACGGTGAAAAGAATCTCATTTTAATGTCTGAGCTTCTCAGGTCTTTTATTGCAACACCAAACTGCACTTCGCACTGCAATATGTCTAAGTTTCACGAGTGACTTCTGGGGGATATCCTAACTCACAACTGCAGCAGGGGATCATAAAGTCTCAGTTTTCACTGCATTAGAACACTCACCTACCTTTTCAAGAGTGTCATTTCTATATGCATCAGCATATAAAAAAACCCCCAAAACCCCACACAAGTGTATTCAAACAGCAGCCTAGTATTTTTACTGTTTGCTGTTAACCTCACAAAAAACCCTCTCATAAATAGCAAGTGCACTTAATTTTGCCCTTCAAGTCTTTACCATGTGAAGAAACATACTCATAGTGGATCTTTAATACAAGAGGCAGGAGATACTGCACATTTTGCATTTACTGAACACATCAAGGGTCAGCCTGGGCATATTGTGTCTTCTCCGAAATTAATGTGCCACAATTACAGTTAGGAAACATTTTGAAACATGAGAGAAATAGACATGTGCAACACAGGTAAAAGCACCCAGGGAAACGATCACACACATACAGACAGGAAAACACTAAACAAAAAACTCCACAAGCATCCAAGATACCAGCTCACACACAAAAGGTGCTCACGTCACTGCAGCACCATCTTCAGAACTTCTCAAGTGTCCTAATTTTGCTGAATGATAGCGTTTCCACCATAAAAAAGAAAAACATCTCCCATTATTCCAAGGATGACCACAGGCTGAGTAGTGTCTCAGCAACTCCCACCTCATTCTGCCCAGTCAAGGAATCAAGAGCAAGGTGTCTAAAAGAGGAGGAGGAGAGATAGAGTGAAGGGAGGAGTGTGAATCCTGATCTTCAGTCCCTTCTTCTGAGCTACAAATGCTTTCTAGCCCGTAGTTATTTAATACGCAGTGTATAAAACAGACAGGTGAGCGCGCAGAGCCCCTAAGGAAGTTCCCATCTTTTGAACAGCCAAGGCCCTTGCAGATCTAGTTTAAGGGTGGGAGGGAGAATCAATTCTAACAATCCTACTGGGCAGCTTTCCACACGGTCTCCAGAACCTGTTCCATACCATTAAACTCAAAGATCAACCTTAGCACTCTACCATACAAATTTAAACTACACAGAAATGTACACTCCTTTGGGACAAAAATCTTCACTCAGCTGGAACTGACAGGAGCTTTGCCTTCCATGCCAGCAAAGTCACAATTTCACCCTGATACAAATTATTGCTTTAGATTGTGTACATCTCCTCCAGTCCTTTCACCTTGACTAACTTAACCCTTTTTTGACTACTGCCTCAGGATGAGGGACGCTGCCGAGTTGAGTTGCACACTGGCAGCGTGGTGCTTACGACAGCTACAACAGGCAGCAATTCCACTTCCTACTAACATTACTACTTATCATTTTGTTACTACTGCACCCTGAAAATCAGAATGTCCAAGAGATCGTCTGCATCTCCGGGTTCAATATGCAACCCACAACTGCACATCTTCTGGTTTATGCATGCAAGGGTGACAACAAGCCAAGCATACCATGGCCAGCCCCACATGGAAAATAGAAGGAATATTCAGTATGTCGGACCTCACTGTTTAAGCCAAATGAACCACAAAATTCTTATTTTCCCTTTTGTTAAGATGCCCTAAGAAAGGAATAGAGGCAGATCAAATTTGATTCTAAACTTCAAGGTTTCGTAACAATGAGCTTGCTGACCTGTGCTTTATTGGTCAGCTGTTGATCTCATCTAACACAATTATCTGAGAGAACATGGTTAAAGCTGAGCTCCCACCACACTGCTTTGATAACAAGGCTTAGGGCTGGAGCAGACCTGCTTTTTCACTTGTACCTTAATACCCTTTTTGTTTTTATATAATTTTAGTAAGTCAAACACTAATTAGAAAAGGGGGGTATTATTTACACATATGACTTTCTGGAATCTGCTCTTTATTCTGCTGATAGTGTTTGGGCAGGAAATAAAGACAAGAGCAGAATTTCTGAATGATGTGATGTTAAAGAAGGAGCAGCTAACTGCAGACAGGCAGTAAATACAGAAGCATGCTCTCATCCTTTACCTCTACCATAGTCATTTGACTGAAGCAGCACCCATAGGGAAAAAAATCAATAATTAGGGTGCAATAATTTACACCCTGTGGGGTAAGCATAATATTTCTCAATAAACTAACTGGCTGAAAACCAAATAACCTTCTGGACTTGCGTAAACTTATTATTGCCTATAAAGCCTAAGATCAAACAGAAACATTCCATTTTCAAAAGTGATGCACTGCAACACTGCTGCTGGGCCAGCAGTAAGACACCAGCATTCCAAAACCAGCCACTATTAAAGAATATTAACGGAGTTCACGCAGCATCCCATGAAAAAAGCTACACATGTACAGCTGGTATACACAGAAAAGACAAGTATATACATGTATACAGGGCATAAATGTGTCCCCCAGTCACGTTTGTAACGGGAACATTTCTTTGCATGAAATTTTCATTGCATAAATGTGTCCCCCAGTCATGTTTGTAACAGGAACATTTCTTTGCATGAAATTTTCATTGCATAAATGTGTCCCCCAGTCATGTTTGTAACAGGAACATTTCTTTGCATGAAATTTTCATTGATAGAAAACATCACGTTCAACAGGTGGATACCCATCAGAGAAAGATGCCAACAGACACGCTAAAAAGAAGTGAGAAGAGAAATTTCATTGGCCCTTCAGCCAAAGATTCAATCAAGTCTTAGCTTATAAACGAGACAGTAATGCTGAATAAAAGTACACAAATGTGAAGGAGAGACAGAAAAGAGAAAAAACTCTATCCAGATTTTGGTGCCTGAAGTCCTTGAGGACAAAAAAAAGAGTTCTCCATGTGCTTTCCCTTCACATGCTTAACCTTGTCTGGAAAGATTCACCACCCACACCCCAGCAGAACACCCTAGCTCCTCTGCCATAGCAATCAGATGCATCTGATTTCCAGTCTCCTCCCAACATAAAGAGATTACACATTCTGTAAGCATTTATAAGTACACTTGGATATTTTAGATGTTTTAAGCAATTATTTGCCTTTCACCTTAGCCAGTTAATAGTGATTTCAAGGTACACTGGCCAGCGTGCAGTTACTCCTCATCAAAGTGTGTGGCAAACTGATAAGCCAGGACACAGTTAACTCCTTCCCAAGTGTTTTTTTTCCTCAGCACATCTTCTAATGTATCCCAAGGGTAGCTGCAGCCCAAGGGCTGCACTCCCAGCTGAAGAACTCTGCTACAGAGGCTCTGTGAAGGTAAAGGAAGGAGGACCTGCAAGTGACTCGAGATGACCACCAAAGCTTATTCCCATGCAGCAAGATGGTGAGGAGGAGCAGTATGTGCCTGAGGAGATCAGACAAGAGTCACAGCTACTGGCTTCAGTAGAAATTGGAGCTCCAAGGTCCTCAGCCAGGGAAGAGGCCAAGCTAATCACCTAGGCAGACAGGCTTACACTCATTCTGTTCATCTGCCAACACACAAACCACACCAAGTGGTGTGGAACAGCTGGCAGAAGGAAAGGTAGACAGGTGGAGAACTCAGTATCTGCAGTCCCTAATGCTCTCTCTATGGGTGTTGAGCATATTGTTTGGATAATATCTAACCACAGACTCAAATCCTCTCACCCAGAAAACTGAGTTAGTTCAGGTCTCCAAACAGCCAACAAACAACTGAGGAATACATGAAAATCAGACATTATCTCATCCACTCCTTCAGCTATCCCTTGAAGGGAAAGCTCCTTTCCTAAAAACTGAAGCATCTTCTAGATTCTGATTTCAGGAGGTACTTTCAAGTCATTAATTCAAAATGGAGAGACAGATCTCTACAATACAGAATATTGGTCTGCAAGCCTAAAAAAAACCAAAAAAAAAACCAAACTAAAAACCATACCAAAAAAACAACCCCACTACCAAACAAAGTAACAATAAAAAAACCCAAACCCACCAGGCAGATGTACTCACATTCTTGGTACTTCCTTCCACCCAACATGCACACTTTCAGAGCACATTTTGTTATAAAGCACTAGGCATGGGGGCCATCCAACAAACCCAGATGTTGCAAATTCCAGTAGAGGCCTATACCCTCAGCAGTTGCAAGCAGCAGATCCTCCTTGTAAGGCACATGGATAGAACTATAAAAGTATTCAAGCACCATGTGTAGAGAATTTAGGAATAAAGTTCACTGACGCGCTATTAGCCAAATTCCCTACACTATAAATCGAAGTGGGAGCATACAATGAGGAAAGGGAGAGAAGCGAGGATGTAAGGAAATATAGAGGAGTGAAATGTGACAAAATCTTGCTTTAAATGTAGTAAACTCTAAACATCCATCCTTCCTCTATACAATATGCCAGAAAGAAAAATACACTGGCATTTTTCAGACAAGTAGCTTTCCTGTCTGAAAAATGACTTCAGAAAAGAAGTTATAAAAGTATAAACAATCATTTCAAGGTAACACAAGCTTCTGTTTCCTGTCTCTGGAGGACAAGGGAAGATCCATGGAGCATCAGTACGGCATCACAAGTTTCACCCCAGTTCTTGCTCACAGATTTCTCAGCATCTCCCTGTGCTTCTCTGCTGAAGACGTACACCAGCTATAATATACGACAAGTTTTCCACTTTAAAATATATTGAGACCAAAAGGACAGCCCTTATGCAGGACCTACTCTTTCTGCCATGTAACTTGGGTTTCCTTGTTGCACTACTTCCAGGTAAACTATAGCCTCAACTTTTTAGACTAAGTCTCACTTTGTTCTTTGTGAAGTGCCTTTCTTAATAAAGAACAATAAATATGGGTAACAAGCAGCATAGTAAGCAAAGTTCTCACTGTATACTCCTTAACGTGTTCATTTACTTCCAGTTCATGACTGATAGATCTTTCCTTAATATGCCCTTAAAAACATTATGGGCAGAAATGCCACAACCTTACTGAGCAATCTCTTCCCATTATTTGCTATTCTTAGAAAAACAGCAGTATTATTTGTAGGACAAGAATCCAGTTATTTTGGGCTAGAGGATGCTAATGATGCACACGATACTCTTCACAAGGCTGTAAGATGAAGACCCTCTATGTTTGACAAAGGAATGGAGTGCACAAGTAACTTGCTGAATGTCTGCAGAGAAGACACTTCTCACCTATGTGACACATCTGGGAATACAGGAGAGCCTCAGCAGCCTCTGCTGGCCTTTTTTCTCTCAGTGCTGGAGGGACCAGGAGTTCTATGACAGCAGACATGCTGCACACGATGACAAATGCAATTTGCATGTGACATAGCTGAACTGTTCATAGGCCAGTCTCCAGCTGCACATCAGCACATTGCTTAACTCGCAGAAACAATCCCTGCTGTCCTGGGAACTTGCGCACAACAATCCAAACACCATCAGACAAAACAAAACAGAAAGGAAAGTATCATCGCATTCTTGCAGCAGGCCAAGCAGGCATGACCAACAGCTTCAACAGTTAAATATCTAGCATTAAAATTATTCTTTTAGTATTTAGATTTCCTCCAGAAATAAGTCAGGCTGCTGAATTATCTCTAAATAACCACAAGCTCATATTCAGTGAACTCACAGTATGCTCAATACTCAGTATCACGCTTCCAAGGGATGCTGCCGTAACAGCTTCCTCCAAACGACGAGGAAACGACAAGGAAAAGGGCAGCACAAAAACATAACCAGTATTTACAGGGGACCAGTTACCAAAAGTTTGTTTCAAGTTACTACAGGTGCTGTTTTAGCTAAAGGTTAATTTCAAGGGAGAAGACCCACCCAGAGAGAGGTCAGTCCTCCCTGACCTGCCAGCAGCAGCTGACAGTCACTGCCTATGTGGCAGCTTCTGTCAAGCAGTCAGGATTCTCAGATGGTCACAAGTAACACCAGGCTGACCTGCAGAACCAGGAAATGAGATTGGAGAGCAAACTAATCACTAAATCCTACAGGAACAGGAGGAGGCACAGTGACGTAAAGAAGTTGCTGCTCACACAGTGCCTTTGCAGTGAGACAGTAACCTCTGTTTCTTTTGCTTCTTCATGCTGAATGCCTTTTACCAGTGCAGAATTCTAGCCATAAGCAGCAAAAAGTTTCCTTCCCCAAAAAGCCTCCAGATACAAATAAAACTTATGAGAAAGACAGAGAGAGACTTTTTGCCTGGGCCTGTAATGAAGAAGCAAGGACAAAGGTTTTAAACCAAAGAGGGTAGGTTTAGATTGGACATAAGGAAGGAATTTTTTTTATGATGAGGGTGGAAAGACACTGGAACAGGCTGTCCAGATCATGAGGAGTCTTCAAGGTCAAGTCAGACAGGGCTTTGAGCAACCTCACAGCAGCTTTCCAGTACCTGAAGTGAGCCTACAAGAAAGATGGAGAGGGACTTTTTACAAGGGCTCACAGCTGTAACTCCAAGGTGCAATTCTCCCTGTTGAAGTCAAGGGAAAGCATGAAAGATGTAATGGACAAGACACTGGCATTTTCTTCCAAGTGAGAGCACACAATGGTAAAGACTTCCAGGTTCACTGATCACAAGCTCAACTCAATATGGCTAGGAGGAACAAGGGCATTTGTTTTTCAAGAACATGCAGTGTTTACGTGACCATGTACTTTGCCAGTCCATTTATTTAATGATTATTCCCCTTTTGAAACTTAAAAGCAAAATAAAACCCCTTGGCTTTGCTTAGGCAAGGAGAAACTGAATAGAACAGTGAAGCCCACAGGGACTGTAAGTCCACCTCCAACCTGGTAGATCACAAGTTTTTAAAATGAGCTCCTAAAAGATCTTGAAACTTCTTCAACCTTTCCAGAAACATAATCTTGCATGGGAAGAAAGCAGGTAAGAGACCAGTCCAAAACAGAACAGTTTCTCAAGTGGGCCTGTGGTAGATCTGCCATCTCTCAAGAGTCAACTCACTCAACAGGCCCACGCTGCTTTCTGTAGTGAACACAAGTATCACAGTCGGGTTGTTCAAGTAATAACAAGTACTTGAGGCTGAAAAAGCTGTTCACAAAAGTGATTCAGCATGCAAAACTCTTGAGCAGTCTCCAGATGTCACCACGTCTCAGGAGACTCGTAGGGACACAGCAGGCCAAGTGACAAAAACAGAAGAGAAGGTTTCCATCACACATCCACAGCTCCAGGTCCAAAATAAGGCCAGAAAAGGCAACTCAGTCACCAAGACAAAGTGTGCACATTTAGTAGCTGAAGGACCTGGACTGGTCATCTAAAAAGCCTTCCAACCTTTCCATCTCAGCCACATGGCTGCTGCTCTCTCTTCTTTCTCACTTCTCACCTTAAGCCCTGTACCCTTGTGACTCAAACAGTCTCACAGGAACACCATCCCTGGAAGTGATCACCAGTCTCACTTCCCAGGACTTCCTTCCACAGGTCTTGTGCAATCCAGGTTTGCTCATGAGTTTGAGACTGGGTGGAACTGAAACTCTTTGTCATCACACTCTTACACATACACAACAACCTTGGTGCCAGATGTTGTAGCATCTTCTAAATTTGGTCTCTCATATTAAAACTTCCTCATTTCTTTTAAGGATTTGGATTCCAGCATTTAACATTTCAAGCTGTCACTAGCATGATCCTGGTTCTGCCTTACATACAAAGCACGACGAAGCATTTGCTTTACAGGCAAAGCGTGTTCTGCTTTTTTTCATGGCCTCCCTATCCTTCTGCCCCTTCTGCAGGAAACAGGAGTCAGTGCCATGCACATCCAGAACTTATTCATAAAACAAAATGCCCAATAAAATGCTAAATGTTTGGCCCATTAGGCTATCATAATGTCACAAGTTCTGGTCGTGTTCCAGGACCCTCATGCAGTAGACATACACAAACGAAAAGTAAATACTTTCTGTCCAAAAAGTGGTGGTGTGATGCTACCTCTAGTAGATTACCTCTAGTGAAGGCTTTAGAACAAAGCGGCTCCCATAACTGCCCAGCAGCCATCCACGAGCGACATTCTGACCAGCAGCGCCTAAACCCTCAGCTATATGAGACCACATCATTCCTTCCAGTAGCAGGGAGGGCTAAACATCCCAGCTCCGACCCCTCTGTCATAGCAGACCTGCAAGGCATGAGCAAGTGCTGCTACTGATGCATGCACAGCAGGCCTGGCATTTTCAAAGACCCACGGGCTCACTGAGTGCCCACTGCACAGCACAGTCACACAAGGTTGCTGACCCACACTGTTCCAGGGAGAGGAACTCAGGAGGAGGCTGCTTTTACCAAATCACTTTGTTCAGGCTGCCCCAGACATCTCACTTCCGAAAGGACTTTCAGATACTGAGGACACTCTGCATTCTCCTCAAAAAGAGATAGCTAGAAGCCAGGGCACAAAACACACAAACAGTTTTTTTTAAACTGCAGGCTTGACAACTTTGATTGAAATCTTCACCTCCCTTCGAACAGAATAGAAGGAACAAAGAATGAGTGCAGGGGATGAAAGAAAAAAAAAAGTGTGGGAAGAAAAGTCTCAGCCCATCCACCCCACCACAAAAAACAAGAATAAAATCTGCTCTGTGTTGGAAACTCCCACAAGGTATCTTGATTTCAAGCAGCTGAACACGTACACAGGTAGCTATGCCTCTGAGAGCAACACACTGTTTTTAAGAGACTAGAGCAAAACAGGAGACCGTCATCCAGTATATATTAGAATGTAACACAGCATCTCTCATCAACCAGTGGTACAGGGCAAGCTGGTATGCTTGGAGCTGTTCTGTCTTCACAGTAGATGGTTCCGTTGCAGAGAACATTACCAGCACACCTCTAAACCAGTTCACACACTGTTTAGAAGGCTGGGATTAATTATGACCTAACAAAAGAGAGTAAGGTTTAAAACAAGAGGGGTAGTGAAAAATAGGGACAGAAATACGAACTTCAGTAGAAAGCTCAGGATACACAAACTCCATTAGGTACAAAAAAAGAAGGCATTTAAAAACAGAGGAAGAACAATCACCTACCTTTCAAAAGGGGCTGGAAAGTCGGAATTTCCTGCAGTTTTATGACATCTGGATCGTTGCTGACATTCCGTGAGGATTGCGTTCCTGGGGCTACAACCACAATGTCGTCCATTTTTGCTCGTTGCTTGGCTGGCAACGGAGATGCTGGACACGGGAGGGAGAGGACAGGAAACATAAAATTAATACGCAGATTCCACCAGAATCCAACCCTATGCGAATATTGTTCTATTTATCATTGCACAGGTATGCTTTTTGTAGCACATTGCCGAGATCACTGAAGGGTTCTAAGCTCCTTTCTCTCTCCACGCCGGGGAACAGCTGATTCCGGAACACCTGCACCCACCACTGACGGCCTGCTCGCTCCTGCTACCCCGGCTCCGCACCCGCGCCCAGGGCGCTCCCCACTCCCGGCTCTGCTCCCCGGGCCCCGGCGATGCCCCCGCGCCGTCACAGGAAGGGCCGCGCCGCGCCGCCGCTGCCTCCTAAAGAAACAG
>VZTD01004420.1:184232-209967 GCA_013397725.1 Rhagologus leucostigma
GGGGCGCGGGGGCTGCGGGGCCGGGGCTGCTCGGCTCTGCCTCGCCGGAGCCGGCACGGGGCCTTGGCAGAGCAGCGCTGATCTGTTTGGCCAGGGAAAGTGCTCCTCCTCCGCTGCTCGGCCCTAGTGAGGCCAATATCTGGATTGCCGTGTCCCCTTCTGTGCTCCTCGGTGTTACCGGACAAGTTATATTTCCTTAAAAAGGAGCCTGTCACAGAATATGCTGAGTTCGGAGGGACGCACAAGGATCATCGAGTCCAACTCCTGGCTCTGCACAGACACCCCAACAACCCCACCCTGTGCATCCCTGGGAGCGTTGTCCAAACGCTCCTGGAGCTCTGGCAGCCTTGGGGCCGTGACCATTCCCTGGGGAGCCTGTTCAGTGCCCCAGCACGCTCTGGGGGAAGAACCTTTTCCTGATATCCAGCCTAAACCTCCCTGACCCAGCTCCAGCCGTTCCCTGGGTCCTGTCCCTGGTCCCAGAGAGCAGAGCTCAGTGCCTGCCCCTCCGCTTCCCCTCAGGAGGAGCTGTAACTGCGATGTCTCCCCTCAGTCTCCTCCAGCTGAACAGACCAAGTGCCCTCAGCCGCTCCTCACACGGCTTCCCCTCAAGGCCCTTCATCCTCGTGCCTTCCTTTAGATGCTCTCTAATAGTTTAATGTCTTTCCAATATTGTGGCACCCAAAACTTCACACAATATTCGAGGTGAGGCTGCCCCAACCCAGAGCAGAGTGGGACAATCCCCTCCCAGCCCGGCTAGGGATGCTCAGTAACTGTGCTGAAATCAGCTCCAAGTGGGTAAAAGGTAATTCTGGTAGGGGGATCTGCAACCACTGATCCACAGGCCACCAACCCAAGAAACTCCTTGACCCCAAAGAAGAGAGAAACTGAGCATGTGGACTAGTTAGCATGAAAAGCAAGAGAATCTTTAACCAGTAGAAGATAGAATATTAATTAATAAGAGAACTACGTAACTTGTAACCAGTGAAGACTAATTCCTTTGTTTACCAAAATGTATAAATAGTCAAAGGTTTCGATAACTGATTTACATGTTTGGTGAGGCAATACCCACACACCTCTGTACTGAATAAAGTAATGTCAGCTTTCTAACCTAACAAACTGGGTTAGAGAGCTCATTTCCCAGTTTTTGGTGAGGAGAGGGTCTAGTGGAGGCCACAAAGACGATGAGGGTCTGGAGCATCTCTCATATAAGAAGAGTGCCCTGAGAGGAGTGGGAGCTTCAAACAAGCTCCGCCTTAGCCTCAGATTTTGGCAACAGTTTAAATGTAAGGACTCACTCTGGCTCACAAGTTCTAGTGTTGGCAGATCAGGTCTATTTATAAAAATGAATTATTTATTAAACAGACGAGATAAACAGACCAAAGATCTTAATCAGAATTACTTACTACACAGTATAAAACTAAAACCAACTAGCAGTAGATTACAGCATAACATAAAACAGTGCATGATATCAAGGTACCTCTATTAAAGGTAGCAAAAGAAATAGTATTAGGAGTCAAATGTAACTTCCCACTGAAGTGACAATAATATTCACAGATTCCTTCACTCAGCCTCCAGAGGATTAACTGCAAAGCAGTGTCCCTGCTCAGGGGAGAAACTCCACACATTTCCAGGGAAATGTGTAGAAGATTTCTGCTTTGTGGAAGTTTGGTGTGGCTTTTATAGTTGGAAAGTGAGGTGTCTGTCAATCAGAAATCCAGCTTATCTTTCCAGATCTCACCTGGACAGTGAGATGTTTACTGGCAGTTGGGAGATGCCAGACGAGGGTTAACCCCAGGGCCCCAAAATGACTTACTACAAGACAGCTTGTCCTGTTTGAGTTGTCTGACCAGCTAACAAATAACAAATAAGCTCTTGTGAGGGGTGAGATGCCCTGCTACAAAGAGACTGCGGGAGCTGGGGCTGTTTAGTCTGGAGAAGAGACAACTGAGAGAGGATCTCTTTAATGCAGATAAATATCTTAAAGTGGGTGCCAAGAGGAGGGACCAGACCCTTTTCTGTGGTGCCCAGTGACAGGATGAGGAGCAAAGGCCATAAACTAAAACACAAGAAGTTTCATTTCAACATGAAGAACTTCTTCTCGTTGAGGATGGCAGAGCACTGGAACAGCTGCCCAGGGAGGTTGTGGAGTCTTCCCCTCTAGAGACATTCCAAACCTACCTGGAATGTGGGTTGCTCTGTCACCTGCTCAGGGTGACCCTGCCTTGGCAGGGAGGCAGGACTAGATGATCTCAGAGGTCCCTTCCAACCCTAACAATTCTGTGATTCTGTGATTTTAAGGGTATTAATTCGTCAGCGCCAGGGCAAACCTGCCAAACCCCAGAGCGCTGAGCACAGAGCAGAGCAGCGTGGGCAACACCCATCACCAGCAGCCCTTATATACATGTGTGTCAGGAGTGAGGGAAAAGCCCAGATCGAAGTCCACAGGCAGCTCAGGTTTAGGAAGAAACAAGATTTAAAAAACTCAAAAAAACCACAAGTGTAAATGAGAAGGAAACATACTTTAAGATTTGACACTTACTGTTTTCATATTTGACAGTCAAATCAGCAAAGACATCACGCAGCTGTCCATGACAGAATTGTCTATAAATAAGAACAGCACTGGTCCGTGCTGGTTTCTGAACAAGCCTGTTCTGTGCTCACATACAAAGCCCAACGTCATCCAAAGCTCTGCACTGAACTCGGCACCGTTCCTCTTGGCTGCCTTTGCTAATTGCCACCAAGATTTAATCTAACGCAAGAATGAGGCTCCTGTCTCGTGAGAGCTGCACCTCAGCGCTGTTATTGAGATCCAGGCTATGGGAAGACAATCCCAATCCAACAGCACCTGCTGCTAGCTGTAGGCTGTATGCTGCACTGTGTGCTTTTGTAACCTAAAAGAATAGGTTACAATCGAAGTTCATCTTGACTGTGCCTGAGCGTTTCACCATGTAGGGCACTGGCTCCAAAGCAGACAGATGCTCTACAGAAAACACCTTTAGTGACCTAGCACCATGTCTAAGGGCTGATGGTGTCCCACCATTCACCCTCTCTCGGCCTCCCTTTCTTCCCATTGCAGTGGTGAGGGAACACAGCAGCTGCTGGGCAAGGCTGGCTCTCTCCTAGCCCAATGGATATAGTTTCTGCATAGCTTTTGATGGACCTTGGCTTCTCTGTACCTCAGCAGCCTCACCAATTTGCTTCTAGTCTCGCCAGGAAGACTGAGTGCCTGCCCCACCAGGAAGAGGCGGGAAGAGCAGAAATTTGCCATTGTGGCTGGAGCAGGGCAGTCATGTTATCCCCAGGATCTCTTCTGCCCTGCTTATATTACAGATCACATCAGCCCTTCTCATTTTCCCATGGTCATCTGTGCCTGTCTGACCACAGCAGTCCCTGGGCATATTCTCACATTCACCATCACCACAGTGCAGCATCCTAACAGTTCAGGTGAAGAACCAGTTTCCTCACCCTCCAGTTCTGACCACCCCAGCCAGGCCTTCAGCCTTATTTTTCAGGTTCTTTCTGCTCAGCTTCTTCCACCACCTCTACGTAAGCAAAGACAGGTGGCAGCTGCAACTTTGTCTAATACATAGCAGGGGTAATATCTGTGCTTGCTGTTAGTATTCATTCCCCCTGTTCATTCACTGTGTGATGCAGTTAGTAGGCGACACCTTAATGTTCACATTCTCTTAGGACTTTGTCTTTTAACAGTGAAAATAATGTCACGGAACATTTTCTTAAACAAGCACGGCTGAAAATTTTAGAAGAAACCATCCCACCAAGACTGCGAGAATCACAACCAAACATTATGAATTGCCCCAAGATGGCCACGTGATGCAGAATTAGATGGGTGGCTCAGTCTCTTACAACACTCATGTCCAGATAAAAGCCAATACCCAGCAGTATTGACAAAGGGGACTGACTGGGCATGAAGAACAAGACAGCTGCCCATGCCTTGGCATCTAACCATTACAATATATAAACTAACCTGCCCATTGGGATCTCTTCAGGTAATGTACATCTCTAAAAAGAAAATGGATTTTATTTACAGGAAACTAAATAAAAGGTCTCTTTCCTGAAAAGGAAGGAATGTGTCTTATAGTTCTTTTATTCTTTGCACTCCTTTGGTCTACTTTTACTCCTAAACACTACCCCAAAAATAGTAAGAAAAAAACATAATTAAAAAGAGGAAATGAAAAATTTCCGAGCAAAAACATTACTTAAGCAAGCAATTGCACTGAGATAGCTGGGGGAAGAATGGCCAAGACACCAGTCGGGGTCCAAGTAGACAGGCTTTTCTGTACAACTCCCGCTCCACAAACATCTTGTGCTTGGCTGTGATTTGAACAGGATTACTCAGGTAGCAAAGAGTCTTTTACACACACATGGAGATATGTCCATGTCCGTTTAGTCCAGGATATGCATATTAATCGCTTTCATTACAGCTTCCAAAAGCAGATCGCAGAAGGAGGACAAGCCTGATTGTGGGTAAAACCCTATCAGCCTGACCACCAAGAGCTTCACTAGGTGGTTTTGCCTTTGTGTCTGATGCTCAGGAAGAGGCCTTGGGGCCGGCGAGTGGCTGGAGGAGCGGGAATACCCTCGCAGCACCGCTGGGCAGGCAGAAGGAGGAGGGCGGGAGGACGGCAGGAGAAGGGCAGGCAGGAGGAAGCAAGGGGGGAAGCACGGGAGAAGGAGGGCAGGCAGAAGGGCTGGCAGGAAGGGGACAGGAGAATGGCAGGCAGTGAGAAGGAAGGAAGAGAGGAGGAGGGCAGGCAGGAGGAAGGCAGGTAGGTAGGTAAGCACGAAGGCAGGAGGAGGGCAGGTATGTAGGTAAGCAGGAAGCCGAGGAGGAGGAGGGCAAGCAGGCAGGCAGAAGAAGAAGGAGGAGGGCAGCAGGCGGCCCGGGCCCGCCTCCCACGGCCCCTCCTCCCGGACGTGCCGGGACAGCCGCGGTTTCCTCGAGCCGCCGTCCGGAGCCCGGCCGGGCTCCGCCGCTGCCTTGCCTGCCCCGCGCTGCGGGCGGGGGCAGCCCGAAGGTGCCCCAGGAACGCGCGCCCGCCCCGGGAGCAGCGGAGACCCCTCGGCGCGGCTCCCCCGGCTGCCGCTGGCCGCGAACCGCGGCCGTGCCCGAGGAGCCCCGCGGGGACCGGCCCGGGTCACCATGTCCCGCGGGGGCAGCCGCTGGCCGGTTTGCCTGCTGGTGATCACCTGCGTGATGGCCGGGAGGGCCCTGAGCCAGGAGTGTTCCGCGGAGAAGATGGAGAATTCCATCATCGATATAGACCTGTCCCTGCCCCGCGGCGTCCGGGGCGCGGAGCCGCTGCGCGTCCCCAGCGCGGGTGCGTGTGCCCGCGCCTGCTGCTCGGGGCACCGGCTCGCAGGTAACCTCGGCCTCCTTCTCCGCCACTGCCTGGGAGAAACATTCTGGACTTTGGGCTCGCGGGGCGTTCAGCTGCTGATGTTCTCCGTATTCAGCACAGAATTTACCCTCTCATTCAGGCTGCGCTTAGTCCCAGCTTGCCGTTGCTACCTTCTTTGGCCAGTAAATTTTAGATCTTAACGCAAGACCCCGTAGTGTTCAGGAAAGTAGTTGTATCACAGAAACAGCGTTAGTTTTAAGTGTTAAAACCTCACAAATCCTGAACCCCGAAGGTGCATAAGCTGTATTTAGTAGATGCACTAAAAGTAACTGACATTTTGCACTGTATTTAATTTTAGCCGAGAATGAGAATGCTCACCCTCCTCTGAGACAGCTGGCTTGAGTCAAGCACTTGGAGCAGGAGGAGGTAGAACAGCAAGTAGAAATGACAGTGGTGAAGGTGACCCCCCGAAGCAGCAACTAGCCAAGCGATTCCTGGGATGTAATAAGGAATAACGTCTAAATAATTTTCTTCTTTTTAAGTATATCGAGGAGGTTTTCAGATTTATCAGGATTTGTAAGCAAGAAATTGTTGTATAAAGTGGTGCCAGTGTGGTATGGGTGAGGGGAGGATGAGAGATTAGACTCATAATTTCCCCAGCTTTATTTGTACAGGAAAAGGAAGGTGTGACCTTTCATATTTTGGCCCTGGGCCATTCTTCTGCAGTCCTTGGCTGTTTTTCCTGTAGGAATGTTATGTGTTAGTAGTTTTCCTCTTACTCACATGAGGAAAAGTTAACGAACTAGATCTCATTACCATACTGCTGTAAAAGTTCTTATTGCTGAAACAGGCATTTATTTTGTTTTGCAGGGGACAAGAAATGCAATTTGATTATTTTTTATGCTGCAAGAACAAGTACACATCCAAACTGCTACTTGTTTTACTGTCCTAGCACTGAGGCTTGTCCAATGAAACCTGCAACAGGACTTGTGAGCTACAAGATAACTACAGGTAAATAATAGTGAGAGCCACCAGCCCCTACGCCAGATGACTTTTGCACCTATGAACTTTCAGTAGTGACCAGGAACTGTTTTGGGGTCATATTTTTAGTAAAGTATTCTAAGGCAAGCATTATAATTTGAAAATATTGCTCTTTTTCTTTGTGGAAGGTGGATGGGCAGTTGTGTGGTGAGCTCCTTTGTGGACCCAGCTTCCTTCTTGGAATAATGTCCCAACCCTTATAAAATTCCTTCACATTAGATTCCAAACTCCTTGTAATTTGTCCTTGCTTAAAACAAAAATAAACTGTTTCCATCTAGAGCTATTCAAGAAGGAAAATTTCCTGTACATAATGCTGAAAAGTATCACCAAAGCCAATGGAAATACCATGCCCTTGTAGCCAGCTGTGTATTTAAAGAACCCATGCTACACTGATGAATAATTGGCAGTGGTAATCATTATTTTCTGCTTGGTTAGGGAACCTGAAGTGCAGAAGCAAACTTTCTAAACTCAGAGCTTTATGGTACATGGGCTGTGCACTCGGGAATTTCTTGCTCTCTGGCCTACACCGTGGGATTTTTAACAGCAAGGCCTACCTGTTGATTGACATTGACTTGCACCAGACCTGTTTGAACAGCTCAGATAAGAAACTGATAATTAGACTGTCCTGCCAAGAGTTTACAAGGTGGTTTCTATATGGCTGCTTGAGAGACAGAACTTTTGCTGAAAAGGAGAACTTTTCCAAGAGGAGCTGTGCAAGGAGCAACAGTATGATATATAGAAAGATTACTCATAGAATGTTACCAAGTATTTTTGTGCAAGCACAATCACACAGGAATTGTGCAAAAGCAATGTGCAACAAATGAACTGCATTTCTGTAAAATTGTTACTATAATTACACTTTCCCCCAGCTCTTTCTCCTCTAGAAGAACATAGGGGTTTCAAACAAAGAAACAAGAAATGCGGTCATGCTTGTGCTTTTGTTCGGCATGTAGTGCAATGCTGAGTGAACAACTCAATTGCATATACCACCTCTTTTTCATTTTGCACATTTTAGCTTCTGTGAACACTTAATTGTGGAAAGATTATGCTAGCTTCTTTAATGTTCCTAATAAGTTTTCAAATGTAGCACCTGAGCGGTGTCAGTACCAACAAATGTTTCAAACTTTGTTCTTTAATATGAGAATCTGTATGTGGTTACACTGAAAACCAAGGTAGAAGGGGGAAAGATACTTTCTAAATTATTTATTTCAATTCCAGTGCAATTAACAAACCTTTTTGTTTCAATAATAAAGAGGTGAGTGAGAGTTAGAACTGCTTGAGAGCATGTTCCCTTTTAAATGTTCTGTGCCACAGCTGAATGGTTATTATGTATATATTTTATATATATATTTCTATATTTTTGTAAATATAATTTTAAAATTATATATATGTTATATGAATTAACAATTAGCCAGTCTTTCCGAGAGGTCATGCTCAGCCAAATACTTTCTATATCTGTAAATCAGGTAAATATTGTAGAAGAAATACTATAAAATCAGGTAGCTTTTAGGATTATCATTTGTATTGTATTTCTGCCACAGAACACTGTTATGTGACTAGGCTTAAGACTCACAGCTTTTATGACATAGAATTTAAATGTCACTGGGCATATTTTAAAGAAACAAGTTTTGTTAGTCATTATCTCTTAGAGCCCCCTTATATAAATGTTTCTAAGAAATACAAATAGAGTATGCCTACATTAGTTAAAAATAGATTTAATAATTAAATACCAGTATTTCTGTTTCCAGACATCCATGCCCCAGAGGATAAATCCATCAAAACTGAGAACTTTTCTTCAAATGAGTATTCTTTGCCTTTGGATGCTGGAACCATTATTTCTCACAGTCAGAATATCCATCAGAATCGCACTGCCAGTTCGCAGCAATCAGTCTTTCATCAGGCATCTGAACTCCTGAGCCACATAGGCAAGCATTTAGACAACATGGAACTTCGTACAGTTTTTCCTGAATCTCAGAGAGTGACACAGTCTGAGAGCTTAGACCTCATCTCAAGGCAGAAGGTAATTAATCTGCCACCAAATACACCTTCTGCTGTTCCAGTTGGAAACCCCACTGCTTCATTCCCCACCACTACTCAGGCAGGCGCTCCCAAAACCAGCAGTGCTTCTCTTACTCCTCTGCCTACAAGTACTGCCCGGCCGGAGTCTCGTACAACCTCTCTGCATCCTGGTGCTGCTAAACCAACTACAACGCCCCCCACCACAGCCGCCTCTCCGCCTGCTGCAGCCACTGGAGATAAACCTGGTGTCCCTGTCACCACCGTCGCTGGCACTCATGTTCCTCTTTCCAAGTCCACAAATTCTGCTTCTACTTCTACAACCAAGCAGGTGACCACGAATTCCAGATCTGCTACTGCCCCATCAGGGCTAAGGACTCCAGCCATGGCTCCTGAGCCAACAGTTGTCTCTTCCAGTGATACGAGCCATGTGACCCTCCTCTCTTTTCCAGGTTTCACTCTGTCCAGTGACTCCCCCGTGTCTTCCCAAAATGACCTTCGGGGTTCTGACCCATCTGACTCAGAAAGCTCCCTGTCAGAAGGTGTTCTGAGAGGGAAAGGTGTTTTTCAGCTGGGAGAGAAAAGCAGCCTTGTAGCAGCTTTGCTTTTTGGGGTGCTATTCTTGTTGCTAGTTATTGTGCTGACAGGGAAGAAAATACACGAATCTCTTCAGAAGAGGCGTTACACCAGGCTGGATTACTTGATCAATGGAATGTATGCTGATGTCTGATTGGGAGAGAGAATAAAATTTGAGGAGCATCTCTCACTTTTGAGAGGGAAACTCTGAAATGGAACGGTAGATATTGAAATCTCAGAAGAGGATGAATTCCTTTTTTGGGCTCTAATGGGAAAGCAGGAGACAGGAGATGGGTTTGGTGGGGAGAAGAAATGCTCTGTCTATGCTGAACTATAATGTCTGTCATTTTTGATTTATTACTAAATCCTGAGCGTAAACACTTAAATCCAAGCTAAGGTAAGAAGGTCTTATATTTAAGGAGAAGAAGCATTTCATGAGCTTAATCTGTACTGTGACAAGATTAGTGAAATAGAAGTACACCTAATAAATTGAGAACCTGTGCAGTACGTGGGCGTTTTCAGTGCTACCAAATGCCAGAGTGTTACACGATTGCCTGGCAATCCTATTTACCCTATTTGTGCTTTAAAGGAATACTTAGTAATAGAGCTTTGCATCTAAATGGTTTTAGGTACAAACAGGAAAAAAATAGGTGACATATGGCATAATGTAATTTTCCTTATCTAAATACGATTTATGGTTATATACATATCTTTAAAGTTCTTTTTCTGCATACATCACTGGTCTCCTTAAAACCACATACTGCAAATGTGAGTGCTCTCAAAGCACACCCTCTTCACTTCTAGTGTCCCCTTCACATGCCTAGTAATAAGCACAGCTGCTAAATAACAGTTGGTCTTGATGCTATTTGAGTTTTTTTCCAACCTAAACAACTCTGATTTTAAGTTTCCCTGACTCTTCAACAAGGAGAGTAAGTGGGAGCATCTACTGCAACACAACTTCCAGTTCATGTTATTTAAACTTTGCTTTGCACACACTTAGTCTAAACCTGGCTTTAGAATGAAAGAGTAAATTTCAAAGTATTCAGGTCAGGTGGCATAATCAGCAACAAACATCACGACAGAGAAGGAAGAGTGCCTCATGAATGCAAGGAAACAATTCTATTACAAAATATGAAATTTGACTCACATCCAAGAGATTCTTAGATCTGTCAAGCTTAGTGTGGTGGGAAGCAGGCGTGATCCAAAAAATGGCCTCAAGGCAAGTTTTCTGAAAGCTCTACATAACTAAATGCAGAAAAGTCTCTGAAAATTTCATTATTCAGAGATCAAAGAAAAGTCAGTGTTCCTTGTGTCAAGAACTTGAATTCTTACTATATGGAGGCTGCAAATTGCTTTATGTATACAAAACCAGCTGGTCTGCTATATTTTTTAAGTCTGACATTGGTTAAAAGAAAAGCATTCTGGATAACCTCTTAAAAATGAGCAAAATTACAGAAGAAAAGTACCTCAAATTTATCAGCTTGTTTGTTGACTGGGCTTTGTTTAACCTCATTTTCTTTTCTTTTCTTTTTTTTTTAAATAACTATTTTCAGAGGTTTCTGGTCGAGGAACATGACAAGGAGGAACATTTCTGGGAAATGAGTTCACAGAATGATAACTACTAGGCCTAGCTGTGATAATGCAGATGCAGATCTGAGGTTGACCATAATTTTCTCTCTTAAGAACTGCAGCCTTCATGAGAGGCTTTCTATGTTGCTGGTGTCATCACAGCAGCTTAATGCAAGAGAGGTGCTGAGAACAACCCCTGAATCCTCACTGTGCATTTCTGCTGCAATAAATAATTTGATGGAGGGAAAGGTGGTTGGTGTTAGTTGGTATGGTTACAGTACAGTAGCAAAATATTCAAGAGAAACCAGCAGATGTATCTCAGGATTGTTCAGAGCACAGGCCATGTATTCAGCTGGAGAGGGGCGTTTTACAGGGGCACGTAGTGATAGGACTAGGGCAATTAGCTTTAAACTAAAAGAGAGAATGTTTAGGTTAGATATTGAGAAGAAATTCTTCCCTGGGAGGGTGGTTAGGCCCTGGCACAGGTTTCCCAGAGAAGCTGCCCCATCCCTGGAAGTGTTCAAGGCCAGGTTGGACAGGGCTTGGAGCAACCTGGGACAGTGGAAGGTGTCCCTGCCCATGGCAGGGGGTTGGAATGAGCTGATCTTTAAGATCCCTTCCAATGCAAAGCACTCTCTGATTCTACAGTGTGGCCCATGTCGTTAGGAACTGCCCTCCAGCCCAGTCAGCAGTGCATGCCCAGCACGGTGAGTGGCAGAGGTAGAGCTGAGAGCTGCACAAGCACCATCGCTCATTTGGTGAGGATGCTGACCTCAGTGGCCTTTCACAACATTTGAGTAAAACAAACAACTTTAAATGTTGTTACATGAAAAATCTTCTTTTATGCTTGAGCAAAGAAAATGAGGTATTAAGCAGGTGTACTGAAACACTTTTAAAAAATTATTTTTCCCATCCATTTGTCATGTTGGCTTAAGAACTAACAGGGAATTAATTGATAGCTGACCAGTTTGGATCTTTCTGGAGGGGCCTTTACAAGCTGTGTTTGAACACTAGAGGGCAACAACAGTTTATTAAATAGAATTGACAAGTTTTGAGGATTTTTGATGATTTAAAAAAGTTTTAATTAGTTTGGTTTTTTAACTTTCCGAACTATGGCTATTTCATTGCAAAAAAGTTTTATAGGAAAGCCTTTTGTTTATTGGAAGGTTCTGGGTGGAGGATTATATACATACATTTTTAAAACTTTCTAGTATATCATATAATGTAGAAGACAACAAAACTAAGCATATTTTCTATTTTAATGACATTGAATCGGGTTGCATTGTTAGTCATGTATTGGCATTTCCAGTTAGCAGAGAAGGAGAGAGATTTCCCATCGTCATTCTTTTGACTATGATGCTTTATTATATGCATTTTTGGAGTTTATTTGTTTGCCTGGATAATGCTCTTGTACTATGAATCAAAAAGGAGGGAGACAAAGTAAGGAAAAAATCCATCCAGTTTGTTATGCTTTCCAACATGAAAACTTCTGTGCACTCTTCTATTTTCCCATTGACATCTCCTGTGGTCTTCACTGTGCACCACACATGGAACCGGATCATCAATCACCACGCTATGATGACAACCCTCGCGCTTGGGGTGGCTCTTTCTGAAGGTAACCAGTTATGTTATGGCAGGAGGCCAAAAGCTGATTGCCTTTTGTCACCTGGAGAGTGTAATAAATTCTATAGCTGCTTGTTTTCATGTTTTGCTTTATAGTGCTGAGCAAACATAAGGTGTGTGAATATAGACTGTCATGAACAGAACTGTTTTGTGGTATTGTACAGTAAGCCCAAATTTTATAACCACTGCAAACAATCATGAAGAAATAAACTGTAGATATGTGATGAGATAGATGAGAAGGGTGCACAGTCCCTACCTCAAAGGGCTGCAAACTCAGCATGGTGTGTTCTCTGCAAATAGTGCTTCACTTCGTTTTAACTCCTGTAGGAGTAGGAAATGCTTATACTCAGGATTATTTCAAGTAAGTTACTAACCAACCAAAAAAACCTAACAAACAAACAAGGAAATAAAACCACCAAAAAAAAAGAATTACATGAGAAGGCAGTTTCAGAACTGGATCTTGTTTTCCCTCCTCCTGCAAAACCATCTTAGTGGATTTGAATCCGATGACATGCTTTGATCCTACCATCCCGCACTCCGTGCCAATAAAAATGTGGAGTTTAAAGTGCCAGTACTGCAGTCAGCAGTTCCCACGCAGTGTCCCATCATACAAAGAGCTATACTTCTGTAGACTTTTTTCTGTCACCCTCCTGAAATGGGCCTAGACAGCTGTGCTCTCCCAGTGCATTACTCATCCTTTCATACAGGTAATATACTTCTCTACCTTCCTGTTCATTGATAGTTGCGGGATAGGTGCATCCTCTCATCCTTGAAAGGTCTTGCACATCCCTTCAGGAGTGTACATGCTGTTCCCAGATGCTTTCCCAGCATCTTGATGGGTAGGTCCCCTGAAGGGCTAGGCTATATAGAACATTCTTCTTCCATCTTCAGAAAGCCTACACTCAATCTCACAGTCTAAATTCGCTTTTTTTCCTTTAGGTCTCTACGCTTCTTGAGGCTGTCAATGTGCAAAGCATAAATCTGCTGCTCTTTGTCTCCTTTGTGTTTGGTATTATAAACAATGTATAAAAGTATTTTTAAGTTTCAGTACAACTATGCTGGATCACTGTTTCCTGTATATTAGCTCACTTAACGAAAAAAAAAGGCCTGAGGGTCATGCATTAACTTCTCTTCTGTTTTTCTCTTACTCCTCTCCTTCCATCTTATAAAATGTCATTTTCTTAAGTGGCAAGAGTTTAGATATACAATGTTCAAGTTGTTCTGAGCCCTTGTCTTTTTGGTTCACTTTGTTTTAATAGAAAATTGACAAAGAAAATTGAAAATTCTGTCATACCAATAACACCCAGGAGAAGTAATCAGATCATTTGTGCACTCTGCATTTTCTCAGAGAAATTTAGCAAGCAGTTAACATCCAGAACAACTGGCTAAACCATAAGGAATGTTTTGAAACGTTTGCTGATTTGAACGGTCACTCTGAAGACCACAAAGGTGTTTCATCATAATGCTGCAATGGTAAGGATGGTTATATGAGGTAAAATAACTCCTTGTAAGATGCTTTGGTACCAGCTACCTCAGAGTAGCAGCTGAATTCTGGCTGAAAGTTACCAGGAACATCACCATGGTTTCTCTGTGCTTTACCCTGAAGAAAGGATGTGATCAGTGGAGCTTAGACTTTGACACTGTGACTTTTGCAACAATTCTCAACAACACCTAGATGGAAAATTTGCACAAAGTTTAAACATACATTCTTGTGCTGCAAAGATGGTGGAAACCCCCTCACTATGACACAGATTTCCTATAGGCTTGCCTGCTGTTTAATTAGTTTCTGAGTAAATTTTTCTGTTTGCTTTTATGGAAGAGCCTTTTTCCCTACCCCGAAACCCAAGTTCCCCCAACACTACTGAAATCCTTGTATGTAAGGATTTGGATCCTACAAGCAAGGTTTTTTTGATCCTCCAAGTAAGGATCCAGATTAGTTTGGGTCCTCCGAGTAAGCTGTGAATGAGATGATCCCTTTACTTCAGTGGTCATGTGTTATGTGTCTTTGTCAGTGCAGCTCCCATTGGTGTCAGTGGGAGGTCCTCCAGCACATAATTATGACTGTAAGTCAAGTCCTCCCACTTAGAGACTCATTAACTGTTCAAAACAATTGCCTTACAGGATGACAGAACTTCTCAGCCCAGAGGTAAAATTTCTGAAAGAATTTGTTCTGTAGAACAAATGTTCGTAGAACATTTTCCCGGCTGCCTCTGATTATTTAACTATGACAATGTTGTCCTTCTTTTGTTCCAGGGCACAAAATAAGGAGTTCAAATGTTTTTCCACCATGTGATAACTCAGGCAGTATTTCTGGAAAGACTCCAGATTTGGCACACACCGTATGTTGCCTTTACAGAGTGCTCTGGTTTAGAAAGGGCAAAAAATAATTTGCTTGTGAGATGCAGTTTTAAACCCATGAGAACAGCTCACTCTATGCTTCTCACTGCTAAACAAGATACACATGTGGCTTTCCTACACTGACAAAGCATAAAGCAAGAGTACACCCCATTCAAGTGAACATTATAAAGGATGGTAGAGTTTGAAAAGTGAAAGCCTGAATGCTGAAGTCTATTCACATGCTACATCTAGCAGAGGGTGTGTAAACTTTTCCAGAAATATGCCGGACGCTCCATCTCAAGGGTGGGTTTAAGCGTAGTTAAGTGCTGGGATATTTTTGCAGCTGCCAAAAAGGGGTTTCCTTGGTGATGGTAATGAAAATGATTTCAGAAGCATTGACAATAGCAAAAACAGCAATCAAAGAAATGTCT
This sequence comes from Rhagologus leucostigma, assembly GCA_013397725.1. Classification (NCBI taxonomy): domain Eukaryota; kingdom Metazoa; phylum Chordata; class Aves; order Passeriformes; genus Rhagologus; species Rhagologus leucostigma. Next base: position 199,189 of record VZTD01004420.1, read on the forward strand.
CTGTGCTGCAAGCAGGTACAGTACAGCTCACTTCCTCATGCCTGGAGCATCTCCTGACTTCCTAAATATTCCCACGTTTGGAACATAGAAGGTTATCCTGGGCAGCAAACAGAGTCAAAGTGGGAAGATACAGCAAGTCACCGTACAAAAGAGATGCATGGAATTTGTGGGAGACTCTAGCTTTCCAAGATACTGTAAATTAATTTATTTTTGCTACTGTTCATGTGATAATGAGACATTAATCGGAGTTTATCAATGAATGGTAAATTTCAGTTTCAGAAAAAAACATAATAATAAAAAAGTTATATATTTAAAACTTCCAAATCTAGCTTTTCAATGCCACCAGTGCCTACTCTTAGGGCAGTGGGGGCTGTGGTGGCTGTGAGGGTTGTGGGGTCAGTGAGGGCTATGGTGGCTGTGAAGGGTGTCAGTTCTGTCAGGGCCATAGGGTCTCTGAGAACTGTAGGGTCTGTGAGAGGCAGTGAGGGCTATGGAGTGTTTGAGTGCTATGAAGGCTGTGAGGTCTATGAGAACTCTGGGGGTTTTGAGTACTGTAAGGGCTATGGGGTCTGTAGGCTGTGGTGACTATGGGGACTTTGAGGGTTATGAGGGCTGTGAGGGCTATGGGGGCTATGGGGGCTACGAGGGCAGTGGGGCTGTGATGGGTCTGTGGACTCTGGAGGCTGTGAGGGCTATACGGGCTTGGAGGGCTTTGGGGTCTGTGAGGATTTTGAGGGCTATGAGGTCTATGAGGGCTATGGGTGCTCTGAGGGCACTGAGGGCTGTGGAGTTTGTGAGGGCTGTGACATCTGTGAGGGCTATGGTCCTGCTTTTTTTAGTCACCTCCTTTTTCTTTCTTCCTTTTTTTTTTTTTGGGTTTGATTTTTTGGTTTTGGGTTTTGGGGGGGTTTTTTTCCTCTCGTTGGCATTCCCTCTTGTCTGCTCAGGCCTCTCTTCTCTTACTTTTTTGCTTTCCATTTTCCTGCAGGGAGCCTGCAAACCTTTCCACCCAACAGTGGGCTTAGACAGCTGAAGACAGCATCAGTTGGAATCAGCTCTTGGTTTAGCCAAAGCTGACTCATTTTACCTTCTTGGAAAGGCTTTTCAGTTCTCCCATGTAATGCCAAGGAGTCTGCTGTAGTCTCTGGGGTGCATGGTGTGAAAGCAATGAGCGCCTAAACCAGAAGTGTCAGAGTCAGAATTTCAACAAGGCCAAGTGCAAGGTCCTGCACTTGGATTGAGTCGAGCCCCCCTGTCAGTACAGACTGGGAGACGGATGGAATGAGAGTCGCTCTGCTGAGAAGGACTTGAGGATACTGGTAGATGAAAAACTGGACAATGTGCATTGGCAGCCCAGAAGGCCACCCATATCCTGGGGTGAACCAAAAGAAGCATGACCAGCAGGTCAAGAGAGGTGATTGTTCCCCTCTATGCCACCTGCAGTACTGCATCCACTTCTGGTGTCCTCAGCACAAGAAAGACATGGACCTGCTGGAGTGACTCCAGAGGTGGGCCACAGAACTGATCTGTGAGAACAGAGTGAGAGAGCAGAGGCTGTTCAGCCTGGAGAAGGGAAAGTTCCTGCACAACTGTGCTAGGTTACAGTGTAAGATGTAATCAAAAGTATGTATTCTATTATCATCTTCACAAGCTGTTAAAGCAGGTGGGGCAGTCCTCGTTATCTCCTACCATGACTCACCCCTGAGAACTCCCTCCAGGAGCTATCTCTGTTTAATGGGCTATCAAGGACCCACTGCATGACTCATAGAATTACATCACCCCATTGTGAGATGCTCCGCCCAAGGGGAAGAACCAAGCATTCCCACCTGGATATAATCTGGGGTTTGGAACAGCACAGGCAGCCTTTACCTACTGAGTTCCCAGAGGACAAGAGCTACACAAGCACCACTGGACTTTCTGAGGAGGCCCAGACTTTTCTACAGGATCACTGTTTCAACAGAACCATTTCAAAGAGAACTGCAGCCACCACCTAATCTGACTGCTACCACCACCCTGCCTGGCAGGGTGTCAGGTCGTATCCCGACTCTGTCAGGTTAAGCCAGCGTTTCTGTATTATTGCTTTGTCATATATACTAGTAAAGAACTGTTATTCCTATTTCTTGTGTCTTTGCCTGAAACCCCCTTAATTTCAAAATTATAATAATTTGGAGGGAAGGGGGTTACATTTTCCGTTCCAAGGGAGGCTCCTGCCTTCCTTGGCAAACACCCGTCCTTCAAACCAAGACAACAAACGACCTTACTGTGGCCTTAAAGGCAGCTTAGGAGAAAGATGGGCAGAGGCTTTTTATCAGAGCCTGTAGTGACAGGACGAAGATCAATGGTTTCAAACTGAGAGAGGTTAGATTTAGATTGGGCATAGAAGAAATTTTGTATGATGAGGGTGGAGAGGCCCCGGCACAGGCTGCCCAGAGAAGCTGTGGCTGCCTCATCCCTGGAAGTGTCCAAGGCCAGGCTGGATGGGGCTTGGGGCAACCTGGGATAGTAGAAAGTGTCCCTGTGGAAGGGTCTAGTGAAAGGTGCAGGGGGTTGGGCTAGATGACCTTTAAAGGTCCCTTCTAACCCAAATCGTTCTGTGATTCTATAGTTCTGTGACTCCAGCTGAGGGGTATTATACAAAGGGGGAGCAACAACTGAACAACTGCTACACACAATGCTCTGCAAACATTTTTGTCTCCTATCTTTAAGTGGTTTGGGGGTGGTTCCCATTGTTTTGAGTTTTTCACTATGGTAACTGGAACACATTTTCCTGTACTGAATGATTTACCGCTACAGTGTACCTTAGGCCACACGTATCTTAACTGTTTCCTCCTGTTAAAGTGCCAGGATTCTTAAACCACAAATGAAGATAGGGACTCTAAATCATAGTTCCTTTCAACACTTAGAGCTTTGGTTATCTTAAAAGAAAGAAGTGTTTTGGGAAAATAGCACTTTAAATGTATTGTTCAAAGAAAAGATTTCTTAATATGCCGAGATTAAACGGGGATTTTGCTCTGTGTAAGCCCTTTTCAAATTGTTGTAAAGGCATTAAATTTTTCACAATTGCAATAAGAAAAAAAAAATTAGTAGAAGTTGCATTAACTGCAAAGCTCTGACACTGAAAAAGGCATTGGAAGGAGCTTTATGAGTCAGGGCTATTCAGACACAATTCCCTGTCTTTTATGCAAAGATCCATGTGACCAAATACTGCCTTTGTGGGCTTGACTGGGGAGAGGGTAGAAAAAGGAAGGATGAGGAATGGATTGGGTAGCCTCACTCTAATCACTGTTTCTTCTTGAGAGGAGAAAATATAATCTAATTATTCCAAAATAGGATATTATCATCTTTCAAGAATATCTTTATAGCAGCCACTACTTTTTAAATAAATATATTTGGGGACTGGGTCTGACTTTCTCTGAGTTCTCCTTTGTCACTTATCTACATTTAGTTGCCAGCTGTATTGGAAGAGTCTTTATTGAAATCTACACTGTAAGGAAATTATTCAAAGAACTAATGAAAATGGAAAGGCAGTGAATGACACTTCAGGCCTATATAATTGCCTCTTCTATCCCCTCATCGCATGAAGAATGAGTTACAGGCCATAAGCCACAGAAACCTCTATATATGGAGCCAGTGCAAGCTTAAGAACCCACATGCATCCGTGCTGCAACAGGCAACGCCTTATGATTAGCTGATTTAAAGATTTTTTTTTTTCAAAGGTAAGAATTTTGTTCCTTGAAGTTTACTGATGCAAGAGTGAGATCGTTCTCTAGCGTATTCACAATAACTTTTATGATACTGAAATAAACTGGATATCTTTCATGCTATTTTTTCAGGCCTTGAAATTCCCTCAGTGAAACATAAAATTTGTCAAATCCAGTATGAGTAATAGTTCTGAATTGTCAGAGGCATCCCTCTTCCTCTGAGAAGCCCTTGCTAATGGTAGTTTAATGAAAATGTTGCCAAGAATATGCCTTCATCTTTGTTTTTAATAATTAATTTATTCATCAGTTAAGAGGACAACAAAGATTTTTGTTTTCCTTGAAATAATAAATTGTTCCAACATCTTGCATTTGTGTGGCCTTACTTCACAAATCACTTAGAAGAGGAGCACTTCATAAAACATCACAGACATTAAACCTAAAGCTTAACCAATAGAGGGCAACCTTTCCTGCTCTGAAGAACCCAGTGTGCTTTTCTAGCCTATTTTGAGAACTCGACTAACAGCTCATAAAAACAACACCCCTGAAGAGATACCATGGCTGATGCTCCACACTCATATTCTTGAGGTGCTCAGTGTCTTTGCTGAACTGCAGACTAATTTGTATATGAACATAAAAATAAAGATATAAATATCAACATAAATATAATATTAACATGGCTATAAATATGGAATAAAAATAGGAAATATAAATATGACTCTTCTTTATGAAGTCTGAATAAAGAGGGATGAGTCTCTTTGCTCGCCATAAACCGCACTCTATAGAAGAGTACTTTAGCCCAGAAGTGGCTACTGCAGGTGGCAAATGAGCTGTTCTCTACACACAGTGTGTCACACCGTGCACATCACATAAAAATTGAAAACTGTTGTAGGAAAGATTGCTAATTAGCGTGACACGGTGACTTACCTTTCTCAACCGTAGGCATAAATTCTAGTCACTAATCCCTGTGACTAAAAGAGTGCAAGAAAATGTACAAGGCTTTACCAGAAACTAATTTTTAAACTTCAAAGGCTGCAGTGCAAAGCAGAATTGTTAAATATTATGCATATTGCAAAATGCTGAAGGGGTTTGAAAGGGGGTTGAGAAGGAAATATTCTTAAATTGTTGTTGCTTAAAAGGCACGCACGTTATGGTTAATAGAGCCCAGATGCTGACTGGTTTTGAAAAGCTGAGCAAGCTAAAACAAAATAGTGTTTTGGTGTCTGTCAGCCTGAAATGTGAGCTCTTTTAAAAGGATGTTTTCGCTGTATCAACATAGCATTAAAGCACTTTACAAATTTTAGAACAGTAACTTTCTCAAATGACGTTTTTATAATACGGCTTTGAAATGTGGCCAAGGCTAAATATTCGTAAGGAAAGTCTTGGACTTGCCCTGTGGTCTGGTGGGCAGTGCCAAATTAAAATCAGAGTCCTGCATGGTTCACACTGAAAAACATGACCGCTGAAGAAGCGTATCCTCAGGCACTGCTGTTTTCAACTCCCTGGGAGATGAGAGAGGAGAAAAGAGGTAGTAGGTAGACAGCCTGACCTCGAATGCACCATCAGCAGGAGTCCAAACGCTCCTCCAAAGGCATAAAGAAAATGCCCAAGCCTTCCAGGTCATCTTATTTCATATTTCCCTGTGGGGATATTGCTGGATTTCTGTTAGACTAGCTTGCCCGTATAGGCTGCTGAACTCAAGCACCTTCTCCTCTGTGAAGTTTTTGTTGCAAGGATTTTTTTTAGCCACAAAGAAACGCAGTTCTCATCCTGGGCACCAGGCAGCCTCTTCTGGTAGAGAAGATGGGAAAGAAAGAATGGGTATTAAGGTGGGGGAGGGGAGAGTTGGGGGGAAATAATAAAATAGTACTGAAACACAAGGAGAAAAGATAACTCTATGTGATAAAAAAGTGGATTTGATGAGCTGTTTGATGGGAAAATTGCCCCAGAATTAGTGGAAGTGCTAATTTTTGCTGTGGTTTGACTGCGGTGATAGTAATGGCAAAAACAAGTCAGGTTTTATGCCTGGAGAAAATTGCTGGACTAGAGACATGACTGTCTTTTCAAGGAAATCTGCTTGTAAGGCGCCTGTATCCCGGGAAAAAGGTGCAGTACATATGGTACGGGAGGAAAAGTGAGGGGAAAAGTACTGATGCTTGTGATTGAACTTCAAGAAGGAAAAGATGATCACAGAGAGGTGATTCTGCTCTCATGAGACCCCACCTGGACTCCTGCATCCTGCTCTGGGGCCCCCCACACAGGAAGGATGTGGACCTGCTGGATCCATGGGCGAGGCACAAAGATGAGCACAGGGCTGGAGCACCTCTGCCATGAAGACAGGCTGAGAGAGTCGGGGTCGTTCAGCCTGGAGAAGAAGAGGCTCCAGGGAGACCTTAAAGAAGACCTCTAGTGCCTGAAGAGGGCTTACAGATGGAGAGGGGCTTTTCACAAGGGCATTAGTGATAGGACAAGGGAGAATGGCTTCCAACTGACAGAGGGCAAATATTAGAAAGAAATTCTTTTATGATTCTATGATCTGGTCCTCTATTCATTGAAGAAGGAACGCCATGCTGAATCCATTGCAGTCTTGGAATAGCATAAACTGTGTCAGGCATTTCTATCACATCTATTAGAACTGACCTTGTTTTGAGGAAGAGTTGGATGAAACATTTTTCTTTATAAACTGTATAATCTAGGCAATGTGGCAAGATGATGATGATGTTCCAAGTTAGGGTGTCCTATTTTATTCTGTGAAATGGTTGTACCAGGCATCTTTGGATGGCAACATTACATCCCATTTCCCAAGCTCCTGTGCTGCAGACTTTCCTGGTGGGGGCACAAGGACTTGACCTTGAGTTTCATTATGAAACCCTGGCCCTTTTGAAATCAGTGAGAACTCTACCATTGCCTTCAGAGGGACCAGCATTTCAGCACACTATGCCCATTAATTCTTGTTGAAACATCCAGTGAGAAAGTTAGTTATGATAGTGGCTTCTGGGATGTGAGCAGCCACAAATTCATTTGCTGAGCATCCATCTTCTTCTAACAGCTTTTGCTCAGGAGGGACTTTTGTTCTGGTTCTACAGAAGATCCCATTGACTCCACTCGAACTCGGGGCACAGTTCAAAAGCAGAGTGACTTTGGCAGTCGCTGCTGGTTTCATGAGCTCCACCTGCTGTCCCTTGCTGTCCTGGGGGCTGACACAACTGCTTGTGAAGCTGGGCCACCAACTAAACCAGGGAACTTACCCAAGTATAAAAATAATCCCATGAAAGCTCTTGTGTCGTTGAGCCACCATCCAAGTTCAGAGGTAAGGGTAAAGCTGTCCAGGTTTCTCAGCCTCAGCTGGATTTGATCCAGCAAACCAAGGTTTCTCTTTCTAAGGTGAATGAAAATAACTGCAACCAACAAGGGGAGCTTCTTACTAAGATAAAAGAGACATTCCCTCTCCAGTTACTTTGAGTTTAGGCTCAAATAAAGGAACATAATCATCTTAGAGAAATAATGCCTGTTGGAGGCTTTTTTGTGTGTGGTAATCTTGCCTCCTATTTGACTTTGTAAAAGCCTCTGCTATGGAGTTAATTCTACACGTATGAACTAGCAGTAAAGCTGACAAACATTTAGGAGATAGACTTGGTCTTGAATCCTAAGCATTGATGGGGAAGAGGGTTCAGGAAAGGCCATTTTTGCAGGGGGTAGTGATCAATGGCTCAGAGTCCTGATGTACCTCAGTGACAAGCGGTGTCCCTCAGGAGTCCATATTGGACCAGCGTTCTTTAAATACCTTCATTAATAACACAGAGGAAGGGATCAAGTGCACCCTCAGCAGCTTTGCAGATGACACCAAGCTGAGGGTGCTGGTGGTGAGAGCTGGCCCTGCCCCGGCTGTGTGTGCTGGGACCCAGAACCCCGCCCTGTGCTGGGCTGAGGCCCCAGCATGGGCAGCAGAGGGGTGGGGGGGGAGTTCTGCCCCTCTGCCCCGCTCGGGTGAGATCACACCCCCCTGCAGAGCTGCCTCCAGCCTGGGGGGCCCAGCACAGGAAAGACATCAGCCTGTTGGAATGAGTCCAGAGAAGGCCAACAAGATGATTAAAAGGAGGGAGCACCTCTGCTGTGAGGAAAGGCTGGGAGAACTGGGATTGTTCAGCCTGGAAAAGAGAAGGCTTCAGGGTGACTGTCCTGCTTCCACCAAGGAGGGTTAATTTTTGTAGTAGCCAGGAGGGGTCATGGTAAGGACATGGAGGTTATTCTATACACCTTCTGTCAGTGTTAGGGGTGAGGGGAAGGGAGTCTCTTCTGAGGAGAAGGGGTTCCTTCCAGTCGAGTAACTGAGTTGAAAAGAGAAGTGGGGAGGCCCAAGTCCTGAACCAGAGGGAACAATTTATTGTCTGTTGTCGGGGTTCCTGCAGCGAGCAATAATGTTCCATTTTTATACTCTCTGTCATTACTACTGTGCTGTTACTGTTTGTTTTCTTACCGCTGTTTCCAGAGAATTCTTCTTATCCCAGCCTATGATCTTTGCCTTTTGTGCCTTCAGTTCTCCTCTCCATCCTGCTGCAGAGGGGAGAGGGAGGTTGGAGGAGTGAGTGATGGTGCACGGTTTGGAGAGTCTCAGTGGGAGCACTAAATTGGGGAGCAGCATTCCTAAACCATGACAGTGACGTAATTGAGGCCTTCCAGCAGCTCCAGGGAGCCTACAAGAAAGATGGAGGGGGACTATTTACAAGAACACGGAGTGATAGGACAAGGGGGAATGGCTTCAAACTGAAACAGGGCAGATCTAGGTCAAGTATCAGGAAAAGACTCTTCTGTATGAGGGTGGTGAGGCCCTGGCACAGGCTGCCCAGAGAAGCTGTGGCTGCCCCATCCCTGGAAGTGTTCAAGGTCAGGTTGGACTTGGACTTGGGAGCAACCTGAGATAGTGAAAGATATTCCTACCCATGGCAGGGGCTTGGAACTAGATGTTCTTTAAGGCACCTTCCAATCCAAACTATTCTGTGATTCTATGATTTTCTGATACCTGGGCTGGAATAGACAGAGGAGGATTCTAGGCAGGCTGTGGGGAAAGGGGCTAGGCTGAGGGAGATTAAACCAATAATCATTAACTGGCTCAGAGGAAACCCAAGCAGGAAAGGGTTTGAATTACAGAAAAGCAGCAAAATGCACCAGTGTGAGGGGTGACAGCATATAAGTATTCAAAAGCTAAAAATAAAATCAGTCAGCTTGGACAGCAGGGAAGATGTCTTTAAGAGTCAGAGCAACCAGGCAGGGGATCAGGCTCCCAAGGGAGATAGTCAAGACACCAGAGTGTTTCCAGCAGAAACAGATAAGACGTGAGAGGGAATGGCATGTGGAGAAATGTGTTTTCGTGATGCAGGGGTGGAGGCTTGAGGTTTTCCTCAGCTGTGCACTGTATGATTGAGATACAAAGAACTCATTACAGATCTGCCATACTTCTCAAGAGGTTAATGACAGATTGTGCAACACTACAAGTATGGAAAAAGTATGAGGAAACACTATGAGGGAAAAAAAATTCCAAACCCCAAATCAACCACAACCTCATTTTCCTTTTTGATTCCAATTAAACAGTGAAAGTAAATATAAAAGTGTGCTCCTTTTGCCTGATCCTGCAAAATCTAGTGGTGACAAACAAGGGTTGGACACAGGTTCTCTCTTCTCCAGGGTACATTGTTGTATGGCAAGTCTTCCCATCCATTAACCATGTGGATCTTGCTCGAGTTTGCTGATCCTCCCAACTGACAGCACAGTAACAGAGGAGGCTATTTCACCCAGCAGACAGTCAAGGACAAAATTTTGTAATGTCGACCTGGCCTCGGACAGATATTGCTGTTGAGTTGAATTGTTTACATTTTCAAAATCTTTTTTTGCAACTTTGAAGGTTGGAAATATACTTCATCTAAAAAAAAAACCCCTCTGTTTTCTTCTATTTTTTTAATTTTTCCACAGTAAAAGCTGAGAGTCTGGTAATATCACATGGCACCAGGAGCCCTTTAGAATCAGCCTGCAATGCCCAGGCATTTAATCTGGCCCAGATGTTATCTCCTACTGTAATAACAAGACAAGCTATGAAAATATATGTTGAACAGCTATGAAGGTAAAAGTCAAATTTTCCTCTGAGTTTCTAATAATCCTGAAAATAATACCTATTCTGGAATGTAAGTACCTCAAATGTTGCTCTAAGTTGTTCTGCTTCATATCATTATTCTACTCACCAGCTGTCACATTCTGTGAGGGAGGGAGAACGTGATGTAGACGTTTAGACTTAATGAAAACATTTAGACGTGTTGAAATCATGAAGTAGATTTTCTAACCTAGAGGAAATGTAAGAAAGCTGCATATTATATTGTTTATTAGGAACGAACAAAGAAAGTAAGGAGGGAAGTTTTTTTCAATTGAGGGTGTATTACAAAATCTTAACTTTCTAGCTTCTTCAGAAAGAAAAGGGTGTGTTTACTTGAATGCAAGAGGGGAAAAGACTAAGTTATGTTTAAACACAGCACACTGGCCGCTCATATTATTGGTAAGACTGCTCTAAGCAGCACAAACCCAGCCCACCACATCTAGTTTAGCAAGGGGGACAATAACGCAGAGCACCCCCAAAAGTGCTGGGAAACAAATCACGCATCATTACATCAGCCGGGCAGCAATTCCTGCTCATAAGGGACGCCTGCTCCCTCTGCTCTGGGAAAGGCCGGGATTTATCGCTCTTCAGTCTGCACACTGGGGGGGACGGACCGTAACTTCATTTTGCCACACTGCCTGCCTGCCGCCCGCCCCCTGGGCGATGCTCTGGCGTTACAGCCCGTTCCAGGAGCGGGATCGGGAACGTGGGATCCGGGATCGGGATCGCAGCCTTTGTGCTGCCGCTCGGACGCCGCCGCAGCTCTGTGGCAGAAAGTAGTCCCGTCCTCACGGGCCAGGGCCGAACCGCATCGCAGGCGGCGGAAGGGGCGAGGGGAGGCAAAGTAGTCCCGCTGGAATGCGGCCGCCCCCCATCTCGCCCCATCCCTGTGCTCGGGGGGTGCCGTAACCCCGCTCACCCTCCCTCCCTCCCTCCCTC